>PVKS010044832.1:0-14125 GCA_004027875.1 Aplodontia rufa | reverse complement strand
GTGCTGTGTTTGTGTTGCTGTGGTTTGATTTGTGGCTGTTTATGATCTTGCAAACTAGTGCATTTTCTCTTTGTGCTGTAGAGTCTCCTGGGAGTGAACCTCTGGTACCCCCTTCTTCCCTGTCCTCTGGCAACACTTAAACTTTATTCTGCTCTCACTCATCCTCCCCCAAAGTCATTGTCCCAATCTCTTTCTCTTCTTTATTTTGGCAGAATATCCAAATCATCTCCACTCTCTTGCTGCTCTCTCTCCAAATTCACAAGTTCCTTATTATCTTCCAATCACATTTCCTTTGCTCTCTGAATTTTTTCCCCTCACCTATATAAGTATTGGAAAACCTAAGTGAATGCCAAACTTGAAAATGGATTTTTGCTTTCAAATCAAGTATAATCTGAGAACTCTCAAGGAAAACAACTGCTAATCCATTTGCTCTTCTCATAAGTGGTAATTAACATTGTAACAGTTATCATAGGTAGAAAGTAACCAGATCAACACTGTATGTTGTATGCATTGGCCATACATATTGACTCTTATCCCTTATCTCCTGAGGTATTGAAAACAGTAAAGGTCAATAATTGTTTACAGGTTGGGGAGCCAGCTGTTAAACTGTACTATCTGAATTGTACCCTAGGCCAAAAAAGCAAAGAGACTAAAACTCCACACCTATCAACAAAGTCCCCAAGTGAAATATCTAGTGACTGATCTCAGGCCACGCTCCATGACACACAAAATTAGGAAGAAAGGAAAGAATCCTTCTCCTCAAACCCAGAGCTCTCCAGCCAAGGAGTCCATGGATGGGGTCCAGGATGAAAACCTAGAAAAAAGTATCAACAATTTGATTATTAAAACAATCAAAGAATTAAAAGAAAACTCAAGGAAGGAAAAAAAACAGCAATTTCAGGAACTGAGAGGCCACTTTGATAAAGAGCTAGGCGTTCTGAAAAGAGACATAGCAGAGCTTTTAGAATCAAAAACACAGCCAACCAAATTAAAAGTAGAAGATGCTAATAGAGTAAACTCAGTAGAAAATAGAACATCAATTCTTGAAGAACAAACATCAGGCAATGAAGACAAGCTAAGCAAAGTTGAAAGGAGGATAGACAAGAAAAGAAACTTATTGAGCATGATCAGAACTTGGAAGAAGTATGGGACAAGATGAGAAGAAATAACAGGATAGTTATCAGGATAGGGAAGTGCGGGGGGCCAGCCCCAGCTGAACTCGGGTCCCCGAAGGAAAGGTGGAGTTGGCGGCACAGAGGAATGGCTTGAACCTCCGGGACAAGTTGCAAGCAGACACAGTTCCCTGCTTGAGCAAAATGCCTTCTGTTCTTTGTTGTTGAACATTTTTATACAGGTGCACAAACAAGCCTTTCATTATCTGCTTCATTATACAATTCTCTTTTCAATTTCCCAGTAAACTTAAAGCATCAACCATTAGTACAATTCATGCCCTCGACTTCCCCACCATAATGACCATATGTAACTATTTGGTTTAAACCATTTCAGAGCATCAGACATAAAAATACTTAAAGTATCATCCACTGGTACAATTCATAGCCTCAACCTCCCCATCACATTGACCATATTGTGTAAACCTGCATTTACAAAGAACAGAGACCAAACACTTCACCAAATTCTGTCTCCCTAAATTCCTTTAGATGTTTCTGCAAACCATTACCTCACTAGATAAGAGAAGCCTTAAAGCTCACTGCACTGCATTAGTCTAGAAGCCCTATCTTAGCATAAATGAAAAGCTTCTTAATTAGCTAGACTATGATACAGGCTATAATAATTTTTATATCTAAAAACTATTTTGTTATAATAACCTTACTAGATATTCCATAGCTATCTTAGGTTTTATAAATGTTAATCCTATAAAGTTATCTGTGCATCCTAACCTATGGACTAAAAAGTTAAAGCCTAACCTCTGCAAAGACAAAAAGGGTAAACAAGTCTTATTTATTGCTAGGGAGTTAAAGCTCATCCTCTGTAAAACAGGAAAGGTAAACACACCGTTCTCACTCAAAGTTCACAATACAATGTGAGCACTCTGGATGGTACCGGTAAATGTTTCACGCATATTGTTTCTTTGTTCCTTAGTTCTAATTATTTTGCTTTCTATATCCAATTTTGTTTTAAAGCCAGAATAGCTTTGTTTTCCATGATTTCTATATGTGTTATAACAAGTATCCTTCTCAACAATCTGCAACAGTTGTCTAAGCAACAGAATTCTTATAACAATCACAGAGTTTCAGTATAAGCAAATTCACAATATATATAATTATTAAAACACAGCCAATTCCTAGAAGGGATGGTTTTGGCAATCTTCAGGGCTGGCTTTGCCTAGCCCATCCCCAAGCTTGGACTTTGTCAGACAGAACTTCGGTGGACATTGCCTCCTCCAGGGGAGAACATAGTACAAAAAAATGAATGATACAAAGAATCTTAATGAGATAGCCAAAGAAAATTTCCCCCACATCAGAATTGGTCCAGAAATTCAAATTCATGACACCTATAGAAGACCAAACGGACCTAACCAAATGAGAAACTCATCAAGATATCGTATACAAAATGAATAACAGAGAAATCAAGGAATTAATTTTAAAAGCAGTAAGAGATAACCACCAAATCACATTTAGAGGGAGACCAACAAGGATTACTATGGATTTTTCACCTCAGAAAATAAAGGGCAGGAGAGCATGGAATGATATTTTTCAAATATTGAAAGAAAGTAATTTTCATTCAAAGATACTATACCCTGCAAAACTCAGCTTTAAATATGATGGAGAAATAAAATCCTTCTCTAAGATCAAACTATCACAGTGAATGAACATAAAACCAGCTCTACAGAGAACGCTCAAAGATAAACTTCATTTAGAGTAACAAGCTAACAACTCCCAAAGCCCATAAACAGAGGAAAGTGAATAAAAAATACCTCACTTAAAAGAGATCCATGATGGCACAAAATGCAGCAAAGGTCACAATGCCAGGGACCCAAAAAATCACATATCTATCACATATCTATTCTAATACTGAATGAGAGTGAAATGGACTCAATGCCCCAATCAAAACACACAGTTTAGCCAACCCAACAATATGCTGCTTACAGAAGACACACCTCCCAACCAAAAATAGACACAGATTAAAGGTGAAATGTTGGAAAAAATCCTACCAGACTTATGGCCCAAGACAGCGAGCTGGTGTTGTGATCCTTATATCCTAAAAAGTTAAATTGGGACAAAAATTAGAATGCATAAAGAAGGTCATTATAACATAGTAAAAGGAATAATACATTAAGAAGACATAATGATAGTTATCATTTATGTCACCAATTATAATCCTCCCAAATATGAGGAAAAAGTACTCAAGGACATTAAATCACTCATCTATTCCAACAAAATAATACAGGGGGACTTTAATACACCACTATCAACAACAGACAGATCATCAAAGCAAAAAAACAAAAAAGATATCTCCAACCTGAGCAACTCTGTCAATCAATTGGATGTATCAGACAACTACCAAATATTCCATCCCAAATTGACTGAGTTTACTTTCTTCTCAGCAGCACCTGGATCCTTTTCCAAAATAAATCACAGCCTAATCCAAAAAGCTAAACTTAGAAAATACAAAAAGTTGATATAATCCCACGTATACTGTGAGACCACAATGGTATGATCTTAGCAATTAATGGCAAGAAAAATAATAGGAAATACACAAATACTTGGGGATTGAACAATATCCTCTTGAATGAAGAATAGATCAAAGATGAAATAAAAACAGAAATCAAGAAATTCTTGGAAATGAATGAGAGCAATGACACAACATTTTGAAATCTATGGGACAATATAAAAGCATTCTTAAGACATAAATTTACAGCACTGAGTGCCTTCATCAAAAATCAGGAGAGAGCCCAACTCAAATCCCCACAAAAAGAGAAACAATCCAAACCTACACCCAACAGAAGGCAGGAAATAACTAAGATCACAGCTGAAATCAGTGAAATTGAGAACAACAATAACAACAACAAAAATATAAAGACTCAACCAAATAAAGAGTTGGTTCTTTGAAAAAATAAGTAAGATTGACAGATCCCTAACCAATCTCACCAAAAGGAAGAATGAAGTGAAGAAAAATCAACAAAAGCAAGGAAGAAAATGGAGACATCACCACAGACTCAACTGAAATCTAGAGGATTACTAGAACTTATTTTGAAAAGCTATAAGAAGAAATGGACAAATACCTAGCTACATACAATATTCCCAAATTAACATGGGAAGACATTGAAGATCTAAACCAACCAATCTCATGTAACAAAATTGAAACAGAAATCAATGCCCTTCTAAAAAAGAAAAGCCCAAGACCTAATTAATTCTTAACAGAGTTCTACTGGACCTTTACAGAAGATTTAACATCTCTCTTTGTAAGTTTTTCCATGAAATTGAAAGGGATGGAAACCTCCCAAATACTTTTTATGAGGCAACTTTTTATGATTGTAAAACCCAACAAAGACATATCAAGAAAAGGTAACTACAGACCAAATTTCCCTGATGAACATAGACACAAAAATCTTTAATAAAATCCTAGCAAACCACATCCAAAAACACATCAAAAGATAAGTAGTCATACATGCATGCAATACAACATCCAATACAAATTATAATTTGGTCAGACTTTCCTCTTTCCTTACCCTCCTCCCTCCACCTGTTTGTGTTCCTCTACTCTCGTGGTCTCCCTTACATTTTCATGAGATCCCCAACAAACATTTTTTTTTCATTTTCCTCTTTTTTTCCATGTATAAGACAAAAAATATGATGGTATTATTGTATTGATGTCCACAAGTGGTTTTATGTCTTGTAGTAATTTTTCCACATAGTTGGGGGCATTGGTATTTGGAGAGTATACATTTACTATAGTTATTTCTTCCTGTTATATTGTTCCCTTTACTAGGATGTAGTGGTCTTCTTTATCTCTTGTGATTCATTTATTTTGAAATCCACTTTGTCAGATGTAAGTATTGCAACTCCAGCTTGCTTTCTTGGGCTGTATGCTAGGTAGATATTTTTCCCATCCTTTCACCCTTAAACTGTGGGTGTCACTGGTTTTAAGGTGGGTTTCCTGTAAGCAGCATATTGTTGGATTTTATTTTAATCCAGTATGATAATGTGTGCCTTTTGATTGGTGCATTGAGACCATTCACATTCAGTGCTAGAATTGTTATGTGGTTGTGGTTCATATTCATTGTGTTTTATTAGTAAATTCTATGCTGTCATAGTTGTCTATTGATAGAACGTGCCTTTATTGAATTTCCTCTGTTTGTGGGTTTTGAGGAATGTTAGCTTGTTCTTCTATCTTGAGTTTATTTTTAAGAGTTTTTTTTTAAGAGAAAAGGATAGTGAGAGAGAGAGAGAAAGAATTAATTTTATTGAGATTTTTTCACATGGCTTTCATTGCTCTGACACTTAGTTGTATATGTGGATGCTGGGATTTGAACCCATGTACTTGTGCATGCCAGGCAAGCACCGTAACCACCAAGTCACCACTCCAGCCCCTATTTTTGAGGATTCTTTGTAATGCTGGCTTTCTGTTCATGAATACTGCAAGTTTGTTCTTGTCACAAAAAGTTCTTATTTCCCCCTCAAATTTGAAGCTGAGCTTTCCTGGGCATAGTATTCTTGACTGCATGTTGTGTTCATTCAGGTGTTGAAAGATATCCTTCCATGATCTTCTCACTTCCAGAGTGTGAACTGAAAAGTCAGGTGTTATGCTTATTGATTTGCCTCCTAATATGATTTCTCACTTAATCCCTTCATTATATCTTCATTTAGCTCATTGTTCCTTTAAGTTATCAGATATTGGTAATATTTTTAAGGTGTTCATCTCAACCCCTATCTGTGCCATCTTTTTGGGGGGAATTTTGAGTTTGAGGTGAAACTCTCCTTGTTTGATTCTTCATTTTGAAGACCTTTTTGTGGATCTCTGAATTGAGATTTCCTGAGAGGAAGGTAGGAAGTTTTCCAAGTAGTTTTTCCTTGCAAATCAAAGGGTCAAATCAGCCACTAACTCTTTGATGATCACCTTCCTCCAGATGCTGTTTCAGCCTCAGTCTTTGTGTTGCTCTACCTTTTGGTTCCAGGCTCGAGGTTGCAAATCCCAACCTTCCAAAATGTAGTCCTACCTTCTGGCAGGACTCAAACAGGCCCCAACAGAACATGGGGCATAGGTAGGCAGGGCTGCTCCAGGTGGGGAACCTCCCCTGTTCAGTCCTGAACAGGGCTGCTCTGGAGTGGGGTCTTGCTTGTCGTGTCCTTAGTACCTTCCAGTGGGACTCATTCAGGCACCAAGAGGAATGTGGGGTGTAGGTAGGTGGGGCTGCTTCATGTGGAGAACCTCCTCTGGTTGGTCCTGAGCAGGGCTGCTCTGGACAGGGTTCCTACTGGTGGTGTCCTAAACACCTTCTGGTTGGACTCCTTATTTGAGTCTTAATGGGTCTATTACTAAATGAGATTTGACGCATTTCTCGTGCAGTTTTTAATACTCTATTATTATTTTCTACGTTAGCCATTTTGATTGTGATGTCATGGAGAGTTTCTTCTTTGACCTTGTCTATTTGAGATTCTATATGCCTCCTATATGTTTATTACCATCTCATTCCTAATGTTTTAAATTTTTGTGCTTTTAAGTCACTGAAAAGTTTATTAATGCCATTAACCTGTGTTTCTTTGCCCACTTCTATGTCAATAACTCTTAAGTTTGTTATCTTAATGCTGTCCCTTAGTTATGGTATATTCCAATCAAGGGATTTTTTTAAACTGTCTACTGTGTATTCCAATTCAAATATCCTGCCTTCCAGGATGGGGTTCTGTTTTCTACATTCTATTGAAATTGAATTTTTTATTTGATTAATTATGTCTTTCATTCTCCGGGGTTTTGTTTGGTGTATTTTCAGAATCTGTCTGTGTTGATTTTATCTTTCACCTCATTTATTTTGCTGTCTTAATTAATTTCTTAATACATTTCTCAATCCTTTTTAGCTCACTAATCATTTTAAAAATCAATATCTCAAAAGTATTTTTCTGGAATTTCATCCTCTTTCCTGCATGTTTTCCTTTGTTGGGGAATTATAACTTCTGTGGGGTGACTCTCTGTTATGTCAAGTTTTCTGTCCAACTTGGCTTTTTCATCCAAAATTTCCTTTGATAAACCAAGGCCAGACATCTCTTCCCATGATCTGGAAAGCTCTATCTTCTTTGGAAAATAAATTCAGATAAATAACAAAGTTGAGAATGTCTCTGTGTTCTGGAATGATGTCTTTCAACACACTAATAGTCAAAGTGTTACATGTACTGGCAGGAAGAAACTGAGCAGGCACAGAATGTACTGCACCCAGGGGGACTCAGTTTGGGAATATGAGGCAGTGGGTGGCTATCTTTCCTTTTGGATTTGGTGCCTCATGGAACTTGCTGGATAGAACCAGAAAACTGGATAGGTGGGCATGCTTGTATTCAGGGTCTGATTCTGTGAATTCTGTTTGCTGGAGAATCATGGGAGCAACCCTCACACACCAGCTTTCCCAGCTACCTATGGCTCATTCAAGTCCAGATCATCCCTTTGTTCCCCATGCCAAATTTTCTTCACAGATTCAGTCTCTCTGCTGTGTCACCCCTCACATTCTCAGTGAATGGCCACCAGTGTTACCGACTAGATTCTTAAGATATTCTTTCCTGTCCTATGATCAAAACACCTGAGTTCCCATGTGTCTACAATGCTGATATTAAATTTCAGTAAATTCCATTTGTCACCTATCCACCTTGCTAGGAATCAGTATCACTGCTGCTTGAATCCAGAGTCCTGGGACAATTGGAATTTGCACCCTTTCTCTACTCCACCAAACCTTGTTTCCCCTAAAAGTGTATATTATAATGACCTATTATTTGAGAATATGTGTCTTAGGTGGTATCAATTGCAGATCTTCATCTTTGAGAAATGCTTTGCAGTTCTTCCTTTGTAATTTTCTGTGAGTATAACATCACTTAAAATGTGGATTTTGATTTTTCACCTAAGGACTTTTAAGGGTTGAGTATTTAATCTCACTTTTTGAGTGCTACCTCTATTCTCTTTAACAGAAGAATTATTCTTAGGGTACTTTCTCTAGGAAATATTAAGAGTCTAGGGTCGTAGTACATGCATTTATACCTTGGAATATTCTCAGCAAAATCAGAAAAGTTTGTGGGGAATGCATAATATAAGAAAAGGATTTCCTGTGCACTGTTGGTGCCCATTGAGTACAACCTACTTAATACTGTGAGTTCTTTGACCTCCCTTTGTGTTCTCTGTTTTCTGTACTGTGTCAGTTAATTCTTGCTGAGAGGTATTCAGCAGTTTAAATAAAAGGTAAAGTTATTTGTAGTATTTCTTATCTGGAGAGTCATTTTCCCCATCCTGAATTTAATTAATAGAATACATTTCAGGTATAGAAGCGTTTCAACTTTTCCACAGATTTGATACCTTAACTCTGTTCCCTAAAATAGGAACACAATAACTATAAAGTTGTGATTGTTTTATATAGCCATGAACTGTAGTTATTCTGGAAGTGGCACAGTGTCAATCAGGAAAACTCTTAAGATTGGAGTGAGTCAGGAATGTGATTGCTCTTTGCTGTAGTCATTATTGGCCATAAATAAAAGTGAAAGAGATTTCAATGAAAATTATTGATAGTCTTTGGGCCTCATTCTGAATATCTTTGCTGAAAGAAATTTGTAAATAAACATACCTGAAATATTCTAATTGTCCTTTATATCATAAGTACTCTATTTTCCAAAAGTAACTTTTTTGTTATATATTTTTAACTGGACCAATCACATGGATAGAGCAAATCTCTCAATTAGAGATGCTCCCACAATGAAATATTAGTTTGTTGTCAATGGTAATAATTTGGGTGAAATTGGCAATTCATGTTGATTGATAACATATTACTATTGAAGTCCTTTTGGAGGCTTCTTTTCTTTCTCCTTTCCTTGATCCTTTTCTCTCTCAATCCCTCCTTTCTTGCCTTCTCTCCTTCTTTATCTCCTTCTTCTCTTCCTGCTTTCTATTCTATATTTTGCAGTGCTCAGTATTGAACCCAAGGCCTCACACATGCAAGGCAAGCACTCTACCACTCTGGGTAAGCTACATACCCAGTCCTTCTGTTTTTTTGTTTTGTTTTGTTTTTTGACAAATAAGAAATGATACACAGAATCATTTTCTCAATTGGATAATTTTGGTTTGTTTTATTCTTTTTGTTATCATTTAATTCTTCATTTATCTGGTATTTATTTCAGTATATATGTGAATTTAGATGTTTTAACCAACAATCAGTTTTCCAAACATTAGACTAAGTCTCTTTCTTATTGGTTTATGATGCTTAGTTCTTTAAACACTAAGTTATAAACATGCCTTTTTTGTTTGTTATTACTGTTGGATCATTTCTCGGTGATTAGTGTGTTACCATTCAGTCAATACACTACTATTCCTAGTTGCAACAATTAATATTGGGATACTCTGGAGCATAATGAAGGTGTGATATTTCCTATTACAATTTTATTTTCTGGAGCTCTAGAACTGAAATTATATTGTTTTGTGAGGCCAGGGTCAACCCTATCAGAACCAACACTCTTGTGTTCCTAAAGCAGGTAGGAATAAAGCATTTACTCCAATGTCTTTCTAGGACCCATTTCAGTGAAAGTCTGGGGAACTTTGTCCTTCTGTATGCCTCTATCCAGACCTACCAATCTGCTCAGTGAGGCTTAGAGGTTCATAGGATACAATCCAGCCCTGGAGTTCCAGGTCTCAGTTCTCTGATGAGGAAAGGAGACCCATTAAATAGCTTTGAATCAATTATAAAATTTAGAGGTACACCAGCTGAATTACCTTTGTATTGTTGCTACAACAAATCCCATAGGTGCAGTGGCTTAAACAATGTTGATTTATTATTTTACTGAAGTTTAGAAGTCCAAAATAGATCTCATTGCACTAAAAATAGTGTTGGAAGAGCTTTGTTTTTTCTCAGCCAATGATCCTATAGTTTCATTTTGTCTCCTTACTCTACTTATAAGATTCTTGCCATTACTATATGCTGGCACAAATCACCTAGGATGAAATCTCCTCATTAGGTTAACTTGTTAGCACCTTAAGTCCATTAGCATTCTTAATTCCCCATTGTCATGTAGCTTAATGTAATCACAGGTTTCAGGAATTGGACATAGACATCTTTGAACCCAAATCTAATCATTTACCTACTTTTAAAGTCATCTCATAGATGAAGTATTGGAGAATAATGAAGTGCTGCCATATCAAGCAAATTTTCTGTAGAAATAATCAAAATACAGAAAAGACCTGATGAGAGCACAAGGTAGTGTTACAAAATTTAGGAGGAAAGAGAGGCTTCATATTTATTGATTTGGAGGACGTTGAAAAGAACAATTTCAGCAGAGTGGACAGGGGAAATGAGTAAGCAGATCTAAAGATTCAGATCACTGACTGGAGAGGCTTGATAATATTTAAGTAATGCTGTGATAACGATCATTGTAACTGTGAGTTGAGGACTTCTAGAGTTTCAACCCTTCCTAGTCATGTCCTATGAGCTTGTCAACCACATCCTGTTGACTATGAGACTTTCCATTCAATGAAACAGAACATCTTTTTATCTGATCCTCTGTGCTAGAAACTACTTTTCATTGGGAGCATGTTTTAAGAGGGTAACTGGATTTTTCTTGTAGTTTACCCCTCAACTTCCAGTCACTAGTATTACTTCAGACTAGATTAATAATGTGGCATTGAAGAATCAATCATTGGTCCCATAGAGCTTCTGTGTGGCCACTTGTGCAAGAAAATAGCTAGATTTGACATATATCAAAAAATAAGGAAGTTATGTGGGGCTGAGTATAATCACAAATTTTTTTTCAGTTTTTGTTGCTGTTGCCACTCTGTTTTGTTTATATCGGGATAGAAATAAAACTCAGGGCCTCACATAGGCAAAGTGCATGCTTTACCACTGAATTATATCCTCAGACCTATTATTTTTCTTTTATAATTGTAAATAACAGAATTCTTTGGTAGGCAATGGAGTGAATGTTGGAGGCTTAACAAATGTGAAAAGCCTAAGTGAATCTCAGAGAAGTAAGATTGAAATTTAGGTGTTGAAGAACCTGAAAGTTATTTGTAGAAAGAACAATATATGTTATGGTTTTAGTCCTACAAAGTGCAATAGGAATTACATGGTTCAGAGACTTTCAAACTTTTCCAGTGGAATCTTACCCAGAGATCTAATTATCACGTTAATACTTAGTATGGAAACCTCGGAATAAATTTGGTAGCCTTGGCCTTTTTGAATACTTGGAAAACTGCTTGTTTTATCCAGTAATCTGACCTGATGAGCCATGGTTTCATCACATTAACAGTCATATTATTAGTTCATGGCAAGATGGAAACAGACCCAAGTATGTACATGATACTATTCATAATACTTTTCATTTCCTAAATTTTGGGAATAACCCTATGTGCCCTGGTACCTTCAATCAAAGAAATTAGGCATGAGATAGAGGGAAGAGTGTCCATGCTGACAACCGACACCCTTTCCAGGTAGTTGAGGAAGAAGAAAGCACTTCATATTGATGCTAACATTTAGTCTGTTAACGCTCTTACAAACTCCCAGGAATGTGTCCTGTCCTGTGCAATAATATTTTCAGGGCTGCCTTTACTTCCTTATTCCTCAAGGTATAGATCAAAGGGTTCAGCATTGGTCCTACCAGATTCATCAGAATTTGAACCACAGTTCCCAGCATGGGGTTGGGTGTGGGCTGAAGGTAGACAGTGATGATGGGCCCATAGGCACAGAGGATAGCAATGAGATGAGCGCTGCAGGTGGAGAAGGCACGCCTACGACCCTCAGCTGTACGAATACTCAAGATGGACACTGTGATTCTAGTGCAGGATACAAGAATTAGGAGAAAGCAGATGAGAGACACTAGGCCAACATTGGTGAAGCTCACTTTCTGTACTAAAGATATATCAGCACAGGCCAATGGCAAGAGGGCTGGTATATCACAGAAAAAGTGATCTACTTCCTTGGGACCACAGTATGGCAAGGTGAAGGTGAGTGAAGTCAAGATACTGGAATGGATGCACCCTAACAACCATGTACCCACAGCCAGGGCCACACAGATTCTAGAGTTCATGATGATTGTGTACCGAAGAGGGTAACAGATAGCAGTGAAGCGGTCAAAAGCCATCACAGTGTACAAGAAACACTCAATGCTCCCAAGGAAGTGGAAGAAGTAGAGCTGTATGACACAGTCATGGAAGGAGATGAGCCGGCTCAGTCCCATAAGGTAAAGCAGCATTTTGGGACAGGTCACAGAGGAGAAACCCATGTCAAACACAGACAAGTTCCCCAGGAAGAAATACATGGGTGTGTGAAGGCGAGTGGAAGAAATAACAACCACCAGGATAGACAAATTTCCTAGCAGAGTGCAGGCATAGAAGGGCAAGAATAACACAAAAAGCATGGTCTCCAGCCCCTCTGTATGTGGGATTCCCAACAGGATGAACTCTGTCACCACTGAGCTGTTCTTCACATCCATAAGATTCAGTCCTGGGAAAGAAGAAGAAGCAGAGGTTGTGGAAGGATGCCCTGGTTTTCTGTTCACAGAGTGTTCTTACTTGGGAAATAAACTTTAAATGTCATTATTTGGCTTTTAAGTTATAGAGAGTCTTCTTATGACCCAAGTTTCAGGGTACTATATAATTGGAATGGAACTGCCACAGCCAACTTATTTTCTGCAGCAAATAGTTTTGTATTGATTCCCAATGCCCAATGTAAATGTCTTTTATTAAAACATTAAAAATGTAAAAGAAAAGGAGTTGAAAGGGAAGAACATAATCCATAATAAATATTGCCTCCCTCCTCTTGGAACAGGGATATCAAGGCTCAGAAGCATTTAAGGGGTCTTTCATATTGCTGGACATATGAACTGGAACTTAAGAATAACTGCATTTGTCACTATCACTGACAACACTGTATTTTTCACTTTCTACAGTGAATCATAAAGAAAGGTTGAACGATGACTGTTTTATTCAAAGCACTTTCACATGATCTCTGCTTATTTAGTTGTCATGGTAACCCTTTACTGTGGATCCACAGAAAGGGAAACATTTGCACAGTAGAAAGGAAATAATAATTCTCCTAAATTAAGATAGCTAGTGAATGGTGGAACTCAGGATCTAAATCCCCCCCCCCTTTTTTTTTTAGGAGCTCTGTCTTTTCACTACATCTCATCTATGATGAATTGCTGGCATTGTTGAATTTGCTGAAACTTTCCTCAATATTATGCATTTTCCTCCCCCTTTTTATTAAGCAATGAAAATGAACCTCTTTTTTTACAGCTAACACACACACACGCGCACACACACGTGTAGAGTCTAGGAGAGTAAATTTTTTTTAAATGCTTACAATTATATTATTAGTGCAAACAATAGTACTTAG
Organism: Aplodontia rufa; assembly: GCA_004027875.1. NCBI lineage: Eukaryota > Metazoa > Chordata > Mammalia > Rodentia > Aplodontiidae > Aplodontia > Aplodontia rufa. The sequence continues at coordinate 600 of PVKS010044832.1, read as the reverse complement.
CATGGAATAGGAAAGAAGATCCTCCATAAATGGCAAATGAAAGAATTAACTATCTCACCGAATGACTGATATGAATTGGATTTCATTAGTTTTGTACAAAAACTTATGTGACACTTCCCCAATCTCCCCAAACAGCCTTGTAAAGTAGTTTGAACATCTGTCTGTTCCCTCCATTATTCCTATGCACTGAGTACTTAGAACTTCTCTGTCTACCTCCAGGACCTAAATCAAATGCTACACATAACCTATACCACCTCCAAAAAACATTTTGGCTGTCACATGCCACAAAAAGAATAGAGCTGAAGATATCCAGGTGTAGGCTCATTTAGAGTTTCCATTTTTAAAATCATTTTGAATCCAGGGCAATTCTTGATTATCAGGGAGACAAGAATGGGATTTAAGAGCTGATGGACCAGCATGGTGCACTGAAAGACAAATCAAGCAAATCATGACCTATTCTTGTGGAAATTAACTGCATGTTCCTGTTTATCCTGAACTCAGAGAATGTTTGTAAGCCAAGGTTTCCAAACTTTCCAAACCCTCTTCATTGAATATCTCAGGCATGAAAGAGGAAAAAAAAAGAAGGAGAAGGAGGAAAAG
>PVKS010044831.1:0-14124 GCA_004027875.1 Aplodontia rufa | reverse complement strand
GAATCACCTGTGCAGGGCTCTTACTAAAGGGAAGGGATGGGTTGGGGCCTGGCTTCCATTCCCAGAGCAGGACTGAGTTCCCATGGAAAGGAGATAATGGGTCATGTCCTCATTCTATTCCTTGCCTGGGTATGGCAGGGTTCATGGGAAAGGGGCAGGGCTTAACCTCCCCCAGGGGTGGGATCTCCTCTTCCAGTGCCAAGATGGGCTAGACTGGCAGATCCCAGGGAAGGGATGGAGCAGCATCTTGATATTTCCTATTCCCAGGACACCTGGTTAGGACAGTCCTTAGGGGGAAGGGGTGGGATCTCATCCTGTCTCCTTTGGTTTCCTGGGTAAGGGTAGGACCCACAGAGCAGGGAAAGGCTGTGATCCACAGGGGCTGACCCTGATCTCACAGCCATCTGCTTTCTCCCTCTGAAATACCTGCACTGGGCTGTGCCTTTGGGGAAGCGGGGAGGGCCTCATCTGACTCCTACTCCTTGACTATTACAGGGGTGGAGCCTGATCACATCTCCACTCTCCCCAGAATTCCTGGTCAGGGCAGTCTCATGGGAGGGTGGGGGAAAAGGCAGGGCCTGTCCTGACTCCTCCTCCTTTCCTGGGTGGGGAAGGTCCCAGGGGAGGGGTGAGGCCTGATCAGGACTCTTCCTCCATGCTGAAGCTGCTGCGGGGGGCTGCTGGCCTTGGAGACAGCAGGGGATACTGAAGAAAGCAGGGGGTCAGAAGCAGCCCCCAGTGGGGATAGGGCACCCCCCAATAGTCCTCCCACCACCCCCTCTTCCTCCTCCATCAAAATGTCCTCCAGCCCCAGGTGGAAGGGGTCTCCCAGGTCCCCCAGGTGGTCACTAGGAAAGTGCAGGTCCAGAAGGGTGGTGCTGGGGGCTGCTGATGGGGAGCATTCTGGGCAGCCACCCCCCCCCCCATATGTGAAACGTTGGTGCTCCTGGCCTGCCCTCCTCCTCAATGTCCAGCTGCTCTGGCTTGAGACTGTCAGAGGTGGAAGTCGTGGCTAGGGAGAGCAGCCCTGGGGCGGGAGGCACTGGCAGACCGTGGATCTGGGCCTGCAGTTCCAGCTCCTGAATTCAGACCTGCAGGCTGCGGTTGGTCTGCTCCAGGGATCTCTGTCGACTTTCCAGGTCTTTGGAGCGCTGCTGCTCCTTCTGTAACTTGTGGATGCAATCCACAGAGGCCTTCAGGGTGGTGCCCTTGTTCCAGCTCATCTCCGGGTCATTGGACTTGGGGATGAGGGTCCCCAACTCCTTGATCCTGTCATTAATGTTGAATCGCCCGCGACGCTCCATCAGGTTGTGATTGTCTTTCTTCTGACGTTCCTTCAATAGTGCCTTTGCCTCAGTTTCAGAGGTCTCCCGTTTGATGTTGGGCATCTCAGCTGGGCAGGAGTTGCTGACAGTGATGGCTGGTGTGGCCATGCTCTGATTACTGTACACATCAAGCAGATTCCCTGACACAGGCAGCGTGCTGGGGAGCTGCAGCCCTGCTGTGCCTCCAGGCAGATAGCTGAGAATCTCATCGTTGTAACTGGACTCAAGGCTGATGATCTCATCAATGACATCATCAATCTTCTTCTCTGAGCTGGACCCAATGGTGAGCAGTGCCATGGGGCTGTTGGGAGCGCTGCCTGTGGGGCCAGTGGTGTGGGTAGCCTCAGGGGCAGGTAGTGGCTGGGCACTGGTGGGCCCTGGTGGTGGGGTGAGGGCCTGGGAAGCCAGCTTGGGCCCAAGTGTAGCGGACAGGTACTGTTTCACCTGCTGCCGGCGTGCCTGCTGCAGGTGGTAACGTGTTGGGTTCTCCAGGTGGGTCTGCACCTGGAGCGTAGGGGTATAGGTGGGCTTTTGAGCTCATAGAAGCTATTGGGATCAAGGATGTTTTCTAATTCGATGTCAGCAACAATCCCGGATTCCGGAAGCAAAGAATTCAGGCTGAGCAACTGGGCTGAATCGGCCGACCTGCGCTCTTCCAACAGCACGAACACAGCTCGAGGGCCCTCCGGGTTGGCCTCTACGCCATCCCGAGCTGGCTAGGCCACATGAGACATGACGCCTGGCCCCGAGCAAACCCTGCCAGGCTGGTCGGGCCTTTGCCCGGTCCCCCTAACAAAATAAGAGTCCCCCCTCTCCCCCGTTCTCTACCGCCGCCTCCTCCGCTAAGCCATGGAGCTGGCTCTGCGCAGGCAGGTGGCGTCGGAGAGATGGCCAGAATGTTCTGCAGTTCCATCCTTGTTGCCTCAAATAGCAAGATTTCATTCTTTTTTATGGCTACATATTATTCCATTGTATGTATATATGTGTGTGTGCATGCACGCATGCCCATGCATGCATACACATATCATTTTCTTTATAGATTAATCTGCTGAGAGACATCTCAGATAACTCCATATATTGTCTATTGTGAATAGTGCTGTGATAAACATGAAAATGCAGATATCTCTTTATTTCATTTCTTTTACAGATATGCCCAGTGGTAGGATAACTGGTTCATATGGTAGTTATATTTTTAGTTTTTTTTGAAGAAATTCCAAACTGTTTTCAATTATGTCTGTACTAATTTACATTCCTACCACTAGTATATGAATTTATTCCCTGCATCTTCACCAATATTTGTTCTTATCTTTTTAATTATAGCCATTATCACTGGAATCAGATGATATCTTATTTTTTAAAGACGGGGGAAGGAAAAAGTGAGAGTTTATTTTTTCATCTGGTTTTTGTTTTTCCAACACTTAGTTGTGTATGTGGTGCTGGAGATCCAACCCTGGGTCCTTGCACATACCAGTGCTCTATCACTGAATCAACTCTCCAGCCCCATTATTTTGGTATTGATTTGCATTTGACCAATAACGTTGAGTATTTTCTCATATATTTGTTGGCCATTTGAATATCTTGAGAAATGTTAATTCAAATCATTTGCACATTTTAAATCAGATTACTATTATTTTACCATTAAGCTTTTTAGTTCCTTATATATTAATCCTTTGTCAGTTGAATAATTTGCAAATATTTTCTCACATTGTATAGATTATTTCTTCATTCTGTTGTTTTCTTTGCTGTAAAGAAGCTTCCTAGTTTGCTTCAATCCCATTTGTATTTTGCTTTTGTTGCTTGTGCTCCTGGGGCCTTATTCCAAACTGTATTACCTATATTGATGTCTTAAAGTGTTTTCCCTAAATTTTCTTTAGATCTTTCATCCATTTTGAGTGGATTTTTGTATGTGGTGAAAGGTGGGGATCTATTTTAATTCTTCTGCATATGGGTATTCTGTTTTCCCAGCCCTATGTATTGAAGAGACTGCCTTTTCTCCACTGTTTTTTGGCATCTTTGTCAAAGATTGGTTGGCTCTATCTACAGAATGGGAGAACATCTTGGTGAGCTACCCCTCTAATAGGGGATTAATATCCAGAATATATAACGATCTCGAAAAACTTAACTCACACATATGCACACACACATACATCCAAGTGACCCAACTAATAAGTGGGCAAAAGAAATAAACAGAAACTTTGCAAATGAAGAAACACAAATGACCTACAAATATATGGAAAAAAAACTCAACATTTCTAGCAATCAGGGAAATGCAAATCAAAATTCCACTAAGGGGGCTGGAGTGGTGGCTCAGCAGTTACAGTGCTTGCCTGGCATGTGTGAGGATGCAGGTTCAAACCCCAGAACCATGTATACAATAAAGTGTCTGAGCTACAAAAGCCACATGAAAAACTATATAAAATTGATCCCACCCTCTTTAAAAAAGTTTTACCTTTCTCCAGAGTGGCAATTATCAAGAACACAAGCAATAATAAATGCTGGTGACGTTGTGGGGGGAAAGGTACATTGTTGATGGAACTGCAGACTAGTACAACCACTCTGGAAAGCAGTATGGAAATTCCTCGAAAAACTTTGGAATAGCACTACCATATGACCCAGATATCCCACTCTTTGGTATTTTCCCAAAAGATCTAAACTTGGCATGCTATAGAGATACAGCCACATCAATGTTTATAGCAGCACTATTCACAGTAGCTAAATTATGGAATCAACCCAGGTGCTCATCAATAGATGAATTGATTAAGAAATTGTGTGTGTGTGTGTGTGTGTGTGTGTGTGTGTGTGTGTACACAATGGAATTCTATTCAGCCACAAAGTAGAATAAAATTATAGTATTTGCTGACAAGTGGATGGAAATGGAGGGTATCATGCTAAGTGAAATAAGCCAAACTCAGAAACTCAAAGGTCAAATGTTTTCTCTAATATGTTGAAGACAGAGTAAAATAAAGGAAAGCAGGAGGGATGGATAGGACATCATGAAAATGTAGAGAAGACAATAATGTAGAAGAAGGAGATTGAGAGGCAGAGTGAAGAGATGGAAAGGGGAGGCAATGTAGATGGAATTATTTTTTATTGGTTCTTTTTAGTTAAAAATGAAAATAGAATTTATTTTCATATAATTATAAAATAGTAGAATATAATGTTTTAAACTAGTCCCAGTACTTCCCCTTCCCCTCCTTTTTTTCTACTCCCTGTTCCCTTACTTCTACTGTACAGATCTTTCTGCTATTTACTTAGCTTTTAAAAATTAGTCTTTAAAAATCAGGTTATGTGCATATGTAAATATACCACATGGAATTTCACCTTCATGAATGAGTAAAAAGAACCTATCATATATAAATAAATAGAGGAGCTAAAGGAAGTCCAGTAGAAGAAGGAGAATGGGGGTGGGGGCAAGGACAAGAGGGAAGGGAGGGAGAGAATAGGGGGATCATGAACTGAAATTGAATTCCATGCATGTATGACTTTGTTAGGATGAACCCAACTACTGTGTATAACTATAAAGCTCTAATTAAAAAAAGATAAGCAGAAAGAAATGATTGGTTGGTTTTAGATGCTTGGATTTATTTGTAGGCATTCAATTCTGTTCTATCAGTGAATCTGTTGTTTTTTATGCCACTACCATGTTTTTTTTTTCTTTTTGGTTACTATACCTTTGTAATATATTTTGAGGTCAGTTACTGTGGTGGCTCTAGCTTTGTTACTTTTGTTCAAGGTTGCTTTGGCTGTACAGAATCTTTTGTGGTTCTAGATACATTTAAGTCTGTTTTTTTCTATTTCTGTTACGAATGCCCTTGCTATATTGATGGGAATTGAATATGCTAATTACTTCAGATAATATGGACATTTTAACAATATTAATTCCTCTAATACATGAATGTGAGATGTATTTCCTGTTTCAGTGTCCTCTTCAACTGAAGGTCCTATTTTATTTAAAATTGGCTATATTTAGTATTTAAACTAGGGATCTGTGAGATTCTATTTTATCAGACCAATTTGTAAATTTCAAATACTTAATTTGGTTTTACTTTATTATACATAGTGTTGCAGCATCTAAGCTCTCTATGGGGTTTCGTTAGGGCAATATGTGTTACGACTGTGAGGGATTTAGGCAAGACTTCAGGTAAAGTGAGGCATATGCATTTTTCCTCTATTTTATATTTCATTACTCTCCTAAGATTAGAGGACATACACTGTTTAAATTTAGTGGGATTCCCAGGTATTACTGTAATTTGAACCCCAGTACTGATTACATACATAAAATTTTGTCAATTGACACTAAAATTAATTTAGAACCTATGTTGTACAGGCGCAAAAGCCAATCAATCAGTTGTCTCTTCATTTTTATTTTTTATTGTAGAAATATTGTTAGTGAATTTTGCATTTCCAATTTGGTTAAATTGTGCACCTTTGTTTTAATATATGTATATATATTTATTATAATTTATGCATTATTTGTTTACCTTTAGTTTTTATGTACTTGTGAACAAAATCTTTTAGAATGACTTCTCTCTCTAAGTGGGTAATTTTTGTCTTCTCTGACCCAAACCATTTTTACCATTTGTTTGTCTGCTACATAGACTAGTGGCTCCAAGTTATTCTCCACAAGTAGAGTACTTTATCTTTAGCATGTCCCAATCAACCTTGCTGGGTTCAGGGTCAGCATCTATGAGAGCTATTATGGCCTTGACAGATTCTTTAGACTCTGGGTCTTGAGAATAAGGCCCTTGGTGTATTGATAAACAATAGAACTCAATAGAGCTCATGTATACTGCACATGAGTGCTCCTGAATTAATTGTATGACCCCCTCTGAGGTTTTAGGAGGGGCTAGAATAAAATATCTCTTGTCTTATTCTTTTTTTTTTCATTAGACATTGCACTACAGGTCTCATTTATATTCCAGTTGGTAAGGTGAAAAATTTCAATAGTCGTAAGGTAAGCAACAACACAAGAGCTTATCTCCACAATACCTTTTGTGAAGTGTCATGGTCCCTGAGGTGGATATCCTCATCTGGAGTCCATGTTTGACTCACCACATAAGCATGACCAACAAGCATACTCTGTGTACTCAAAGGGCAGGTTGAAATGCATAGAAAATAACAACTCAATTTGATCCACCACTGTCACTGTTGCTCGGTAATTTATCAGTCCTATCCCACAGGACTTGGAGAGAAGTCACACTTGGCTCCCTTCAGAGGAGTCTTTCATAATGTAGTTAATGTAAAGGGGTGCATCCAGGAGTGCCATCCCAAAATCTAGGCAATTAACACAGACCAGAAACCAGGGAAGACTTCGCTTTCAAGTTCTACAATTTAATGTGGTAATCTTTAGTAGTATCAGGCAAATGCAACAAACAGCACTTGTGGCTAGAGTGCAAGCACATCAGCATGCAGTGGTACCTTCAGGCTGTTGCTGCCATTTCATAAAACCAATTAATAAGTGAAGAGCAGTCTAGTGGCCTGCCATTCCATTCTGAAGTCAAACTATGTTACCTATTGCACCAATGGTTTTTGAACATAGTGTAGTAAAAGAAAATTTGTGGTGCTGGAGTGTTGACTTAGTAGTTATGGTACTTGCCTGGCATGTGCAAGGATGTGGGTTCAAACCCCAGCACCATGTACTCAATAACGTGTCAGAGCAATGAAAGCCACATGAAAAACTAGATAATATTTTTTCTCTCTTTAAAAAAAGAAAATTTGAGGTGTAATGAAACCAAGAGACAAGCAGATGATTGCCTTTCAAAGTATAGTTTTATTCATAGTTTCTGACAGGAAGGGGGATGCCATACCATAGGGAGCGACACAGGGAAGCACTAAAGTTGGTCACATAGCAAGGGAAAAGGGAAGAGGTTTTATTGTGGTTTCCTTTGGAAGGGACAGGAAAGACATAATGATCATACCTAAGATTGGCTAGTTCACATGATTACAACAGGCTTTAAGGCATAGGGGCTGTCCCAAGTTGTGTGGTACCTGGCCTTCAGGTGATACATACCTGGCCTGCAGGTATGTAGCATTCCACATAAAAAAGATGGTTGACTCTGGATTTGGTTGTTTTAATATCTGTAATCCAAACTTCTGGAAGAAGGTTTTCTTCCAAGGATGAATTGAGAAATGATGGGGGAGGCAGGGAGACAAGGCCAAGGGAAAGTGACTCAGGAATATTATTGGGTTGTCTAGTACAAGGTGTTTAGTATCTGCATGTAGGATAGATGTTAAAACAAGTTTACAGAAACTGTATACATAGTTAATACAACCACAAAAGGATAAATGGACAAAAATAAAACCACGAAAAATCCTTTAGACGCCAGGAAGGAGATGCATTTACGATCTTTGTTTTTCAGAACTATTTCTGGAAACCTTTCCTTTCCCTCAGAGAAAAACGTAGTTTATTGTTTTCCCACTTTGCTGAGAATACTTTGATTTTAACTGACTAATGGGTTTCTCCTCCCAATAGTTGTTTGAATAATTGCAAACTCCTTGTTCCCAGGACACTACATGTGCCCTCTGGCATTGTGATTATTATATATGTACCCAGAATATCATGACTCTGAGTTAGCTTTGGAAGATATTCAGATCAGTTTTAATTTATTAACCAGAGTTTTATTATGCCTTGATTGATGCCACTTACCAAGTTAAAAATATTAATAAACTTTAGTATTCTCTGCCCTTAGGCATACCTAATTGAACCCCATTAATGCACCTATCAGCACAAAGAGCTGAGGAAATCAGGTGAGAGTCTATAGTTCCTGCTTTTAGTATAATAGAACAAAAAGAAACATTGAAGATGGCAGGAAGGAAAGAGTTACCTGTGTCACCCTGCCCTAAACCCCAAGGATCCCAGTATGGAGGGAGATATCTCCCACTTGGGAAAGGAAGACAATTACATCCAGGCTTTAGATGTGAAACCAACAGTGGACCCATAACCTGACTACCAGCCTATAGACTGAGCTGCTGGAACTGCAGTAGGCCAGGTATCAAAGAGACTGCCTCCAGCATACCTTCTTCAAAGTTGGGCAGCAGAACAGGCAGCATGACTCCACCCATTAGGGAGCAGGATATGCAAGTTACATAGTACTTTGTCTCAGAGTCAGAGCAAGCTCCTGCCAGAAACTTAAGGTCCCATACACAGTCCAGAGCTCACAGAAAGTACTTTTAGGATAGCTCTGGCATCAAGCAGAGACCTGAACACCTGCAGGACAGACCTGAGTTTTGGCTGCATCAGTTTCAGCCTTGGGGTGGGCCTAAAGAACAGTTGTACTTCTCTAAAGACTCTGGAGGCCCCTGCAGCTGTGAGACTAAGGTGTGACCCAGCTTAGCACCCACTTTGGTCCCCAGGGAACTGTCTCAATTACCTATCACTCAACATCAGGCAGCAGTTATCTCCAGGCAGGTACTCATACATGGGATTCTAGAATGCTCCAGCATAAGGCAGAGACCTGTGCTCTAGTGGCTCAGACTCCTACTTCAGCCTGCATCATGGCTAGCTGTGATATTGGCCTTGGTGGACCTCTGAGACAGTGAAGTTCCATGTGTCTGTAAGACTTATTAGTATTGGAACTGGAGCGGTGGTTTAGCAGTTACAATGCTTGCCTTGAATGCACAAGTACATGAGTTCAAACCCCAGCACCACGTACACAACGAAGTCTCAGAGCAACAGAAGTCATGTGAGAAACTAAAATATTGATTTTCTCTCTCTCTCTCTCTCTCTCTCTGTCTCTCTTTCTCTCTCTCCCCTCTTAAAAAAAAAGACTTATTAGCATTGCTCAGCTTAGCAGCAGCCCAGGTGGCCAAGGGTCTGTCTTCATCAATACTACCCCAACCTCAGGTACCATACTGTGTTACAAGATGCCATTCAGTAGGACAAGGACAAAGTAGTAAGCATAAGACTTTGCCCTGGGACTCAGTGTTGGGCTGGTGAAACCTAACACTGGGCAGATCCTAACAGCCCCCATCATAGATCTACCTATGGACAGAGTCTTGAGACCCAAGCTGGAGCAATCAGGCAAGAGAAGGAAATCAAAGGAATATGAAGAGAAGAAATCAAACTCTCTCTCTTTGCTGATGACACCATCCTTTATCTGGAAGACCCCCCCAAAAAAATCTACCAGAAAGGTACATGAGCTTATAAACAGATTTAGCAAAGTGGAAGGAAGATTAATACACATCAATCAATAGCTTTTGTATATACTAACAATAGTAGGGCAGAAGAAAAAATCAGGAATTCGTTCCCATTCACAATACCTTAAAAAGATTAAAATCTTGGCAATTAACCTTACAAGGGAAGTAAAAGACCTCTACAGTGAAAACTATTGATCACTGAAGACAGAAATTGAAGACCAGAGAAGACGGAAAGAAATTCCAGGTTCTTGGTTAGGCAGAATCAATTTAATTAAAATAGACATTCTGTTGAAAGTGCTGTACAGATTCAATGCAATCCCCATCAAGATACTAATGTAATTCTTTACTGATACAGAAAAAGAAATTCTCAAATTCATTTGGAATAACAACAACAAAAATCGGAATAGCCAAAAATTAGTAAGCAATACAGGTGGTTTTGCAATAGCATATCTAGAACTATACTACATAACTGTAGTCATGAAAACAGCACGGTATTCATATGAAAATAGGCATGAAGACCAATGGAATAGAATAGCAGACTCTGAGACAAACCCACAAATCTTCCAGCATCTGATATTTGACAAAAAAGGGTCAAAATATAACTTGGAGGAATAACAGCCTATTCAAAAAAAGGTGCTGGACAAACTGAACATCCACATGCACAAAGTTGAAATTAGATCCTGGTCTCTCGCCTTGCACAGAAATCAAATCCAAATGGATCAAGGAACTAGGAATTAAACCAGCTACCATACAACTGCTGGAAGAAAAACTAGGAGCAACACTGTAGTATATGTGAGTAGGCAACAACTTTCTCAACAAGACTCCCAAAGTGAAAGAATCAATGAATGGGATACCATTAAACTAAATGGAAGCCAAATCAAAGAATTGGTCAAAACCATCAAGAGAGAACCTACAGAATGGGAGATAATCATGGTCTGTGATTCCTCTGACTGAGTTTATGTCCAAAATTTACAAAGAACTCAAAAAACTTAATATAAAAACCACAAACAATCCAATCAATAAATGGGCCAGAGAGCTAAATAGAAACTTCTCAAGAGAAGAAATCGAGCAAGCCAATGAACACATGAGAATGTGTTCTAAATAACTAATAATCAGAGAAATTCAAATCATAACTACTTTTAAGATTTCATCTCATTCCAGTTACATTGGCAAAGATGAAGAATATTAACAGTACCAGAATACAGAGGGGTTGTGGGGAAATAGGAACACTAGCACACTGTTGGCAGAACTGCAAACAGTGGCTGCTTTCCAGCCACTCTGGAAAGCAGTGTAGAGACGCCTCAAAAAATTACAGATGGTCTGTCGCAAGGGTTATGCCTGTCTGCACACCAGTCCTGTCAACTGCCACAAGAAGATGTGTGGCCAAACCAACAACCTCCACCCCAAAAAGTCAAATAAAGCCCCTCCACTGGCTCCTTTCCCCAAAGGGTAGCCTCCTGCCCAAGTGCTGTGAATGGCCTTGGGTCCTCAATAAAGTTTCCCATACTTTGTCTGGAACAGAAAAAAAAAGTAGGCAGGGGCTGGAGCGGTGGCTCAATGGTTATGGTGCTTGCTTGGCATGTGCCAGGACCTGGGATCAAACCCCAGCACCACGTACACAACTAAGTGTCAGAGCAATGAAAACCAGATGAAAAAAACTAAATAAAATTGCTTCTCTCTCTGTCCCTCTCTCTTAAAAAGAATTAAGTGGTCATATGTATCTTCTTGTTTTAATTTGTATTTCTTTTTCTTTTTTTTTTTTTTACACTTGTAACAGATCATCTTGTCATGGTTGTACTTCTGGGCAAGCTGGCACAGGGAAGGCTCAATGATGCCACCTCACAGGCGAAGCACCAAGTGCAGGGTGGACTCTTTCTGGATGTTGTAATCTGACAAAGTGCAGTTTTCCTCTAGCTGTTTACCCACAAATATCAGATGCTGCTGGTCAAGTGGGATGTCCTTCTCATCTTGGATTTCGGCTTTGACATTCTCGATGGTGTCACTGGGCTCAACCTCAAGGGTGATGGTCTTCACAAAGATCTGCATCTCTGTGTCTGCCGCTCAGGAGGCTTGTTGAGAAAGAGGGTAGCAGAACCAGAAACCGCTGATTCCTGACTACTTATTAAGAAAACATGTAAAAATATTAATACAAATAGTTACAAAGGTGGGAGAAAAATGGTATAAGCCTTTTAGAAAGCAGTTTAGCCATATACTTCTAATATTTTAGTAGCCTAATTTCTAGAAATGTATCTCAATAATCTAAAAAGGAAACAAGTATGCACATACATAGGTCCAGGAGACCACAACAATGTTATTTGTACAAAAAAAATTCAAAAGAATCACATAGGTTGAGAAAAATATGGTGTTTCATAACTTTTCAAAATTAAAATTACAAAATGATATGGGTTTTTAATGTACTGGAGGATATTGTTGTGAATAAAAACACGCTATTTTACCATTCAAAAAAAAATTACAGGGGTTGGGGATTTAGCTCAGTGGCAGAGCGCTTGCCTAGCACATGCAAGGCCCCGAGTTGGATACTCAGCCCTGAAAAAAAAATTATGGATGGATCCACTTTATGATCCAGCTATCCCTCTTCTGGGTATTTTTTCAGAAGTGCTGAAATCAGCACAGAAGTACTAAAATCATTTGCAGTGACATAGCAAAATCAATGTTCATAGCAGCTCAGTTTATAATAACTAAATTATGGAATCAACCCAGATGCCCTTCACTGGATAAATGGATCCAAAAGCTGTGATTATATATATATATGCAATGGAGTTTTACTCAGGTGTTAGACACAATGATAATATGTCATTTGAAAGTAAATGGATGGCAATGGAAGAAATTTTGCTGAACAAAATTAGCCAAACCCAAAGACTGAAGGGCCAAATGTTTTCCCTTGTTTGTGGAGGCTAGAGCAAAACCCAGGCTTGGGTTAAAGGTAGTTAAGCACATGTACTAGACTGACCAATGTGGAAGCAACATATTACCTAGGGGTGCCAAAATATGTATGGGAGGGAGGGGGAGGGGAGAGATGGGAGGGAGGGGAAATGGAGTGAGCAAAGGGAGGGATTTATAGGGGGAATTAACAATGTAACTTACTCTTTACTCCCCTGAGAAGCCAAATAATACTTATGCAATCATTTAATTCTGAATTAAAAAAATTACTGAGGAAAAAAAATCACCTTTTCATTTAGTGGTTTATTTTATGTGGATGCATAACAAAAATTAATGTAAAATTTATATTCTTGTAATTTCATATATAATGGCAGGATGATCATGATCAGGGAAATCTGTAAAGAAAAAGGTTAATGAGATGCAACTCACTTGCTTTTAGCTGCCATTAACTCTTAGCATTAGGAAGAGAACAAATCTATGTAACTGATGATCTTGGTTTGTTAGAACTGCTCCTGGGTGCTTTGTCCTCTTCCCCAGTGAAAGCATAAGTATTATCTTCAAGCTACTGAGAGTGCTTTGAATACAAACTGACTGCTGAACCTAAGATCACAGCAGACAATGCTGATTATGAGACAGTAGGGGTTGGTCCCAGCACCTGCACTTTCTTTGAAGACCACCTCTGGATTATATATCTACACAAGACCAATGCACTGACATAATAGACAAACAAAACTGCTGGGAACTGTCTTCCTTCAAGCAGTTGGTCTAAAACCAAGGACTAAATTGAATTAATAGGACTAGAGTGAGAATTCTGGGGAAGATGATCTCCCTTGGGGAGGCCACTTTGGAGGTCTTGTTAACCTGTACATCTGACTAATGTCTGTTCTTCTTAGGATGTCCTAACAATTGCAAAATAGTAAAGGGCACAATATTTTTTTTCATCTGTGTGTGCTGTCTTTATGTTACCATAGCCCTGGAAGGCATTCAAGTCAGCTTTGACTTACTGGTCTAAAAAGTGTTAATATAAAAATTTAGGTGGGCAGACATTTAGCTGTGTAAAGTAGGCCTCTATGGTTACTGAATTTTTTTTCTGACTGGTTAAATTCAGGACCCCTGAAGGGCAAATATTGAGGTCAATACTGCAGATTAGTCTTGTCCTGCTGACTGACATTCTACTGATGAAGTCAGCTTGTCCAAGGACCAAGGGGGATGAGTTGTGGAAAAGAGAGTTAACATTGTGGGTCTAAGACTGCTATACACAGAAAAATCTACTTGCAAGTTGTGCCCTTGGTCTGGGAATTTGTGAGATAATCAATTTCCTGCCGTAATTATAAACTGTCCTAATTGATACATGGACTCATTATGCCTCAACTATTTGTAAAACAATATGGGTTTTGCTGAACACCTGCTTTTCTTCTGGGAGTGTGGAATTTTACATATGCTGGGCAAAGGGTGCATATGTGATTAACCCTCAGCAAAAATCTTGGGAAATCAGTATCTGATGACCTTCCACTAGACAACACTTCACAGGTGTGGTCACAACTCATTGCTGGAGGAATTGTGTATAGTGTGATACCACTCAGAACTCTTGGAAGTTTGTATCTGGTTTCCTCTAACCTTTGCCCAATGAATATTTTTCCTTTTCTGATTTTGTTTTGTATCCTTTCACTAAAATAAAACTTAGCAGTCAGTATTCTGTATGCCAAGTCCTATGATCTATAGTGAATCTCTGAATTTAGGAATAATTTTAGGCACCCCTATA
>PVKS010044830.1:0-14121 GCA_004027875.1 Aplodontia rufa | reverse complement strand
ACTCTTGGTCTGAGAAGTGACTAGGTTTATTATCCTAGGTTTATTAATTAGTATATAGATACATTAATTCATGTATTCATTTATGCATTTGTTCAGCAAATAGATCATGCCCACTTTGTAGCAGACATTGCCTCTCTAGGCACTGAATAGATAGCAATAAAAAGGAAGATGTGGTCCCTGGCTGTTTTATTCAGCTTTTTGGTGCTGTGATTAAAAGATTGGACAAGAACAAGTTTGGGAGGAAAAGTTTATTTTGAGGGCTCACCATTTCAGAAATCTTTTCCACAGGAGGCTGGCTCCATTCCTCAGGGCTTGAGGTGAGGCTGAACATCATGGTGTAACAGTGTGGCAGAGGGAGCAGAGAG
This sequence comes from Aplodontia rufa, assembly GCA_004027875.1. Lineage (NCBI taxonomy): Eukaryota > Metazoa > Chordata > Mammalia > Rodentia > Aplodontiidae > Aplodontia > Aplodontia rufa. Next base: position 13,756 of record PVKS010044830.1, on the reverse strand, counting down.
CTCAAGGTGTCACATTTGGAAGCAGAGCAGAGAGAGACTCCCTGCCAGATACAGAATATGTACCTCAAAGGCATTCCCCGAGTGACCCACCTCCTCCTGCCACACCCTACCAGCCTAAAGTTGCCAGTTAATCCCCAATTAATCTTCTTATTAATTGGGTTAATGCTTTCATAGCACAATCATTTCACTCAGTATTCCTGAATTGTCATACATGAGTTTTTGGGGGACTCCTCACATTCAAACCATAACACTGACCTTGAGGGGCTGACAGCCATGTGATAGAATAAATTGGAATGCCATTATAGAATAGCTGCAGTGTGTGAATTAACATCAGCAATTAAGTGATCTGCACTCAGGAAGAAAAGGACTTCACAATTTAATTGAGATGAATTCCTGTGCTCAACATCAACTCAATGAATGTGTTCTCTGTACTCAGTAGGAGCTGAGAAACATTCAATTTTCTCAGTCTGAAGCTAACCTAACTAGAATCTAATTGCTATTTCAGACATGGCTCTACAAAAAATAATTTAAAAACTGCTCACCTTTATTTTTAAATGTAGCACTTTTCAACTACTTTTTCTAAAAAAGAAGAATGCAAATTGTGAGTAAAGAGGTACGGATTTGGATAAATTGTAGTGTTATACAACCTAATACATTTTTAGAAATGTTTTGGGAAGGGGAGACAAGGTATAATGGTGGGTAATTGGGGGGCACTCTTGGGGGTAAATCTAATCTTCAGAATCTATATACATATGATATTATTTCATTAAAAACTTATATGATTGTTCAACAAATAAATTTCTCAATTAAGAAAAAGAGGTACCAATTTCTGGAAGTTTCTGAATAGGTTCAATGCATGATGCTGGCTAAAAAATTTAAACTGTATTTGCATCATGTTTTATTTGATTTTTATAGGTTCCTGCAAGCTCCAGAATAATCTCTTTGACCTGAATTTTTTGTTAAGTGTAGCTTATGCATACTAACTTGAGCCTTGAAGTATACAGATTTTTTTTGCCTTTCTTGTCCTCTTTATTTATTTATTTATTTTTCACAGAAAGATTTCAAACTTTATTAACAGTAAGAAAGATGAAAATTAAATATAATCGTGACACACCATTTTACTTTCAAACTGAAACATATTTGTACCACTGTGCAGCAGTAATATAGGGAAATGTGATTCTATATGTTGTAGTATACAGATTTTTGAGTTGGGAAATTGCTATTTTTTTAAGGGACAGCATACAAATAAGGCTTCTTAGTTTTACTCAAGCCCAGACTGATTTACTGATTCTGAGTCCTTGGCCTCTGTTTTCCATTGGAGATAGAGAGCTCAGTCCTTATATTGATTGGTTAAAGTTGAGCTTGAGTCAACTGATATTTAGCAATGACAATATTGAGTTGTTGAGTTGTGTTTGTGGCTTGCCTAGAAATGAAAACCTTTTATTGAATTATTGTGAGGATGGGTATTGAAAGCAAGCAGTCATTAAACTTATTGATGACTTTGCATTTGGAATCAGTAAGTAGAATACAAAGGGCTAGTTGTTGTGCTAGATTTAGCCATAATGTATGAATAAGAAATAATTGGTGAAATACTTGTTACTAGATCATCATAATGCATTCTTATCTTGTCTATTGGAGAAAATTTCAGCCTTTGAAAAGAAATTAAGGAAGATCAATATTCTGTTTGAAGCAATATGTACAAATATCCATCAGGGTCAGAGAAACTATGGAGTTACATGACATCTACTGATGATAGAGCATATTGCAATTCAGGCTGCACTGACAGATGATTCTCCCCCCTACCTATAAATATTTGTAACAGATATCTGCATGTGAAAATATTGGGGCTTGTGCCTATCAAGTTAGAAACCTAGGTCCTGAAGTTCCCTAGTTAGCTCTTAATCTTGCCACAGATTGGATGGGAAATGGTTGGGCCCAGGAGCTAGTGCTCAATTTCACTTCTTTCAGGTTGAAGGATGATTCTAGCAGCCTGCTTCTAGCTCTGTCAGAAAGCACCTGCAAGAGATTTGTAGGCTGTATTGCACACAGGAATAAAACACATTACTCTCTTCTACCAGAAGGGTGCTGCTTGCTTTCACAAGGCAGAAGTCTAGCATAACTCACAGAAAAGTTTGGATCCACTGTATCTAGGCAGAGAAAATTAAATTCTAAGGATAGGAAAGGGATTAAGATTCTTGCCTTGTCAGTTATCTGTTGCCACAATGATGATGCATTAAAACAACACAAACCTCAGTGGCACATGTTAATAAATATGCAGTTTTGCTCATTTTTCTATCAGTGGGTGAGTTGATGTTGTTAATCTGGTCAGGCATGTCTGACCTCATCTGGGCTTGCTTGGGTTTGTGATCAGCTGGCAGTTCTTCTGGAGGCTAGGTGTCTATGATAGCCTTGGCTCAGATGTCTTGGCTCTGCTCACGTGACTTCCAATCTTCCAGAATACTAATCAGGACTTCTTCCATGGTGCAATATTTTCTAAGACAAGCAAGGGGAAGTTCTCAAGGGATGTTTAGTCCTATGGAACTGGCAGACCTTCACCTTTTCCATATGCTATTGGCTATAGCAAATCCAGGGGCAATCTACATTTGAAGTTGTAAGAAAAACTTCAAAACCATATATTAAAAAAGGCATGGATTCAGGAAGAGGTAGAGAATTGTAGACATTTTTGCAATTGATTTGTCATATTCAATTGTGTATAAATGTTCCAGGTTAAAGGATAATTTATTGATAAGAAGTTCACGATGAGCCACATGCTCTGACACAAGCCAAGTTTGTCTTTGGTATTCTGCTTGCTCATATTTGATCTATCCTTTAGTTATTTCCCACTTTTCAAACCTGATTTCCAACTGTGTTGAAGAAGCTTATAAGTTATTTCCCACTGAAGTATAAATGATGGGTAGGTAAAATGCAGAGTCTCATTGTGCCCTTTCACAATGAGTGCCAAGAGTTGAGGTTTAAGCATTTGACGGTAAGCTAGTGACATGCAGAAAGTCTCCTCCTGGAATTGCCTCTCTGTGGAAGAACAGAGCTATGTTGTCATAGATCTGGGTGCAAACAAAACAAAACTACTCAATAGAAGTATGAAATTTGGCAATTTATTGACAGCAAGGAATTAATAATGAGGTTGTCCTTAGGAGTGACATCAAAAATGTTCCTCCAGTTAGTGTTCAAGCTCCATGCCTCCTCCCTGGCCTTTGCATGACCTTTATTGGGACTCTAATTGTTTAGGGGACCAAAAGAACTACACTGAGAACTGGCCCAGTCAGTTCATAGGTTCACAATGGGCAGGGAATAGAGGTGAAGCAAATCTGTGGGATAAATGTGAGTTGGGGTAACACTCCTAACATGTTGCCTAGTACATAGTAGGTCTTCATAATGCCACCTCTCTTTCTTTTTCCTGTAGGGGCCTTACCTGAGACTCAGTAATACCAACCTCAATTCCAATGTAACTAATTCAAGGTTGAAAAGTTTCCAGTCACTCAAATAACTAAACTCCCTGAAGGCAAAACCTTTAATTTTTCTTCTGAATGTCTTAAATGTCTGCTTCACATATGTGTGTATGTATGTATGTATGTATGTATGTGTGTTTGTGTGTGTGTATAATATTATTCTAAAGGGTTTACATGAGAAATTTCCTTTGTGGTGAAAAAATGATGTATTTTGAATACAGTGATGATACACAAACATAATGCAACAAAATGCACAAGCACACACACGTGTAAAAATTGGTACAGCAAATAAGTTCTGTATCCTGGTTGGATATTGTACCATAGCTAAATAAAATGTTCCTTTTCAGGGATACAGGGGAAATGGATATGCTAGGCCTCCCAGTGTTATTTTCTTAAATTTCCTGTGCAACTATAACTATGTCAGAATGAAAAATTAAACACAAAAGATATATTTATTTATGTGTTCTTATATCAACTTCTGTTATCTCTTCAGTACCACCACCACACCATTTGCATCTCTTTCTCTTGAGGACAGGAATTCCATCTAATTTACTATTCTGTCTCCAGATCTAACTTGGCTTCAGCAAGTGGCTTTCAATTTATTTGATGAACACTTGAGTGAGTGGACAAATATGTTTTTGAGCAATCTCAAGCTTGACTTAATTAAGGACAATTAGCTAAAATTAGTTGAGGACATTTACTTAACTTTACCCAGTTAGCTGTTGATAGACTTAGTATTTGTTTCCTTCTGCTCTGCAGGAAGTGACAGGAGGAAGGCAGGTCAATTGCATGGTGTGTAGTGACTGACAGGCCTCCACAGGACATTTGTCTAAGATTAAAATGATGCATATCTAAGATTAAAGTGTCCTGCTGTAGATTTTCTGTCCCCCACTGAGAATGGTCTGTGCTAGTACATGGCAGAAAACCAGTTTTTCTGATGTGAGGGGAACATCACAGAGAAAAATCTTGCCTTGAGGTCCCAATTGCCACTACCCATGCAAGTCAGTTTAATAAAATTTCCACTTTACTTTCCATCCACACAACACTTTGCAGCCATGAATAATTACTCATCTCTGGTCAAAGTCAATAGCTGTCCAGCACTCTGCCTTTAAATATTTAACTTTGTTCAGAAAAGAGTAACACAACCCTAAACTGACTGGGCAAGCACATAACATCATCAAAAGACAGATAGCACTTTACAGTTTCCTGTAAGCAGGGTTGAGGCAGTAAGCCCTGATAGGACAGGAAAGACTTCATGAAGCAAGAAAGCCTCCCCCATGATCATTCTACTTGTTATGTCCTCACATGGCCTTTGTGTGTGTGTGTGTGTGTGTGTGTGTGTGTGTGTGTGTGTGCATGCTTTCAGGGAGAAATAAATCTTTCCCATTTTCTATAGTAAATTAGCAGCTTACCCTTGTGACCTCATTTAACTTAAATTACCTTCTATAAGCCACATCTCTAAATACAGTCACAGTGGGATAGAACTTCCACGTATAAGTTTGAGGGGGATATGCAAAATTCAGTCCAAAGCAATGGGTACACATTTAAGGTCTCACAGTGAATTCTCATTACATTGTTTATGTGGGTTTACTCCATTGTATATTTTCAAAGATTTCATATACATCATGTCACTTGATTTGTGGTTGGTATTTATACATTTTGAATATAAATGCTGAGAATTAAAAGATATAAAGTGACATTTCAAGGTCATTTGGCCAAGAAATGGCAAAGCAGGGATTTGAACTTGGACTTCTTGTTTCCTGATCCAGAGTTTTTCCCACAAGAGCTAGAAGTTCCAGTCTTATTTAATTATTAAACTGTTTTTCTCTGAATGTCAATTAATTTTTTTGGAATATACTTCAGACATTCTAAGTCTGACTATAGCCGCAAGATTTGTGGGAATGAATGATGTGATCAATGATAATTCAGGGAACCATGTTCTGTCTTTATGTGAAACTGGCAAATTCAGTTCTAAGATTTCAGTTGGCATTTCTAGTAGGAAGGTGTGCTTTGTGGTGCCAAGATGGCCCTTCATTCAAAATTCTTTCCCTTTTCCTTGGCTGTGCTTCTGGGTATTCCAGCACTTAATAAAATTCCAACTTATTCCAGACACCTACACACAAAGGTCCCTACTGTACTATCTTCTGTGTTAGGTTGTAAGGCTCCCAATTACTCATGAATCTCCCTCCCTTGTTTAATGGTCTTCGCAGATGGATGCCACTGGTTCTTTCCATTTTTAATTTTTGTACTTAGCACATCCAGTGAGCATTCTGGGCTACATTCATTTCCACGGGGAAGAGATTTCTCTATTCATGATACATGGTGATCTTGTTAGTGTCTTAACCCATTCTTCTCCCAGGGCATCTTCTCAACTCCAGCTATTCTTGTTACCCCCCTCCTCCTCTGCCACTTGCAATGCCCAGTGCTTAGAAATTGACCTTTCTGTCATATAAATGAGCTTTGGTTTACTCAACTCAACAAATCCCTCCTTAGAGTCCAAATGAGAACACAGTGGAATCCTGGTGACCCAAGCAATACTCATCTGATAATGAAATGTGGGTAGGTGTGAGGTTGTAGAAATCTAACTCACATATTTGCCAAAAAAATGTTGAGTACAGTTATGCCCCAGGTACTTTTCCTTTTGCTAGGGATAAATAGAAAAATAAAACACAGTCCTATACTCACAGAGCCTGAAACCTACGGGGAAAGACAGGTGTTGTAGACAACTGATTACCATGCACTGTGCGGAGTGTGGATTCTGAGTGCATTGTTGATGGCACAAGCCCATCTCTCACCAGCAGCAGTTTCAGCTATTTGCCAAATGGGTAACAGGCCACTGCCTTACGCCAGGCATTTGGTTAGACCATAAAAACACACAAGTGATCTAGGATACCATCTTTCAGAAGCACAGAGTCATTTTGAGGATTAGATAGATCTTGATCACCTGAAACTGTGGATGCAAAAAACTTTAATTCACAGGCTTGGTTATGAATATGAAAGGAGTCATTTAGTATACTTTGCAGATCGTACCAAAAGATGTACTGGCAAAATATTATACACAAAGCACATGGTGGTTAAGATGGGATCTGCAGTCAGATTTTGAGTAGCAGGCCTGACCTGACATTTGTTGTTATGTGACCTCAGGCATGTTATATAGCCTCCTTTTTCCTCAGTATCTTGATCTGTAAAATGGGCAGACTAATAACACCTACTTCATAGAACATTTTTGAGTGGTGAATGAATTAATTTATATCAATTGCTCAGAATTGAAAGATGTTCTCAATGAATGGTAGCTATTATTATTAGCATCCTGTTATCCTTGTTTAAAGTCTTCTATTACTGCCAATCTCTCTAGTGGAGTAAGGAAAGTATTGATGCCAAACACAATATTAGAGCCATATCCAGAACTAGTATTCACCAGTCTTCTTGTTTCTATTTTATCCCAAAATGTGTGTGAAATGGCTCTGGATTCTAATTTGGTTTTCTCAGCATGTCCTTCATCCTTAGACTTGTTTGTTAACCTCAACCAGCATCAGTTTCCTCACAGTGGAGATAAAATATCTGTTCCCCTTGTGAGACCCAAAGAAAATGAAATGCATCCACCTGATGCATAGATGTTGCCAGTCTCTGTTTTTGCCCTCTAGGGAGGCAGAGGAATGGAAGGCTGCAGTTGTCCTCCATGAGGGGAGTAGTAGGCCACTACCTGGGCAACACTCTGGCTCCTCCTGTGCAAAAGGGACTGAAAAAGCTACTCACAAGTAATTTTTATTTTCTTTGAAAATAATGTAAATATATTTCTCAATTCACTAAAGGATTAAATCAAGCATTATGATTGGTTATGTGCAGGTTGCCAATCCCTCCTTACTAGGACAAAGTCTCAGCTCAGTTCCTGTGACCTCTTGTCCTTAGGGGTCTTTTTTCTTTTTACCTCCGTATATGTGTACAGGACACTTCCCGCTCTTTGTTTTTACCCAGGATATAAATGTAGCTCTCTCAAGTGTCTGTCCTTGATGCCCCCATTTCTCTGTGCTCTGTCATTGGCCTCCCCTGAGCCTTAGACCTCTGCAGCCACTGTATGCTCCGAGCATTTCCTTACCTGGCTTGGCTTTGGCTGCTGATTTCTATTTCATCTTCCTCTTCATTTTCTTTTCATCTGCCTTGTGTTGCTGACCTGACTTCCAATCACAGCAGTTGCTTTTCTACTTTCTCTGAGGTCCTGTTTGGCACAAAGCCTCCATTTTTAGTGGCCATGTGCCCTCTGAGGACAGGGTACAAGTCACTGGTTCACAGTTCAACCCTGTCCTGCTGACTAGGCCCTTCTTGTCATAGATGACTTCTGTACACCAAACTCCTTTGTCATAACAGGGTGCAGAGTAATTAATTGCTGTAGGAATAGGCACTCGAGAAGTGAAAGGAATTCTTTTGTGAAGTTAAGCCATTAACCTCTTAGGAAGAGTGCTCAATCTGGAAACTCCTATGTGTGATGCTGGTGATTTGGTACCTGCCTCTGCCCCACTGGAGCTCAGCATTCATTCTTTCAACAAGGGATGGTACTCATCATGGGAAGTGCTCAGTGTTGGGGACATGGTCATGATTTTGTTCTTGCTGTGTTTTATTAAATGTGGAAACACTTGGGTGTCCCCAGTATCTTTCCCCACCCTAACAAAGGAGAGGAGCTGAAGGGGAGAGGGACTCAGGAATGGCTCAGAGCAGAATGTGCCAAAGCTGAGAGGAGTCCCCAAGCCAGGCCACAAGGCTACCCCTGTGACATGGCTTTTACTGAAAACATCATTAATTTGGTCCTTAGAATATTTTTTTGAGGTTCTGATATTTGAGCCCTCTGAATCATTGCGAGGCTCATTGAAGTTCTTCTTAAATCCCAGAAACTCTGAGGGGAGTAAGAGTGAAGTGCAGGAGTAGAAACCACACTGGGTCCTTCTGCACTCAGGCACCACCCATTAGGTAGTGGTTCTGTTCCTGCAACTTATCACAGTCACCTTCTGTTCCCAGGGGCCCAGAAAACTCAGCTCTCCTCTTACTTCATAGCCCTCTTGGGAAGTCTGTGGGGTGAGGCAAGGTGGTAATAAAGACATGCCTTTCTCTATGGGGACACTGAGGCAGGCCTGTGAAAGAGGGGCAGGCTTTGCCTGTGGTCACCTGGTGCCCCTGGCTGAGGAACCCAAGGGGCTTCTACAGATCCCTGGCCTGTGGTTGGACTTTCTTCCCACACTTCAAAGTGTGATTGTGCACCTGGTTGTCCTGACAGGAGCTCATGGGAAGATTCAGACTGGGTGGCCCAGTCAGGTCCATGATGACCCCCCCACACACTCTCTCTCTCACAAGCCCATTGTGACATCAGCAGGAGATGCCCAACTGCCCTGGATCCTGAGGAATGAGAGTGAGCAGGACCTCAGCACACTGCCTGAAGATGCTTCCAGTCCAACCAGGGCACAGATACACTCTGAGTGTCCATTTCCCATGGACAATGAACACCCTCCCAGATATACATGAAGGCAAAACTTCAACCATTTCTTGAAACATGAGAATTGTGGGAGAGTGCCAAATTCATACAAGTGCTGAGGACACATGTTGACCTGTGGGTGAGGGCCCTTGTCCACCAAGGTCAGCCGCTGTGAGTCCTGTACATGACCACACCTTTCCCACTGTGTTCAGGGTCCTCTCAGAGCTGTGGGTGAGTCTCTGATCCCAACATTTTCAGTCTCCTAGAGTCCTGTGGGCAAGCACCCCTTTCTAACCAGAGATCAGTCTCCTCTCAGTCCAGTGGGCAAGTGTAGCTTTACTATCAGGCTTTGTTCCTATGAGTCTTTGCATGGTAACTTCTTTGCTCTGTGGCCAGTCCTTGGAAGTGCATGCCTGAGGGCATTAGGGTTTCTTCAGGTCTTGCAACTGAGCATGTTCTCCACCAAGCTCACTGAACCTCACATGTGGTAGAGAGTGCCTCTCCCACAAGTGCTCTGGGTCACTCTGAGTCTCTGGTGAGTGTCCATGTTTCAACAACTGAGGACCCTTTGTCATTGGATTGTTTGATGTTCCCAAAATAATCAGATGGCTATGTATACTTCTGCTGAGTGACTTTTTCACTTCAGTCCCTAGAATCACAGAGACTTTTGAGTCTGGTACTCTTTCCTATCAGTGCTGAGGGCATTGAGACCTGTCAATGATCCCTACTCGCACACCTGTGTTCTGGACTCTGTGAAGTTATAGATGATTGGCACTTACGCACCTATCCTGAGGATCATGTGGCCTCTGGATGTGTGCTAGTATGTCCATTTTAGTTAGGGTGTGACCTGTGCTGAGGGAAATTTCAGGCCACTGAGTTATGACAGAGGTGACAGAAGTCATTAACTCCTGGGAAGGTTCAGACTATGAGGCCCAGTCAGGTCCATGACAACCCCACACCGTCTCACAAGCCCTATGTGGCCTCAGCAGCTGTTAGTGCCCCTCCCCCAATCCCATTGTGACATCAGAAGGAGATGCCCAACTGCCCTGGGTCCTAAGGAGTGAGAGTGAGCAGGACCTCAGCACACTGCCTGGAGATGATCCCAGTCTAAAGAGGGCACAGGGATGATCTGAGTCCCCATTTTCCATGGGCAATGAACACCCTCCAAGATATACATGGGGGCGAATCTTCAGTTCTTGAAGCCACAAGAATTGCAGGAGAGTGCCACATTCACACAAGTGCTAAGGACACATATTGAGTTGTGGGTGAGTGCCCTTGTCCACCAAGCTAAGCCCCATGAGTCCTGTATGTAAGAATATCTTTCCCACTAGTGCTCAGGGTCATCCTGGTCCGGTGGATGAGCATGTATTTTTCCACTCCTTTTTGGTTTCTTCTGATTCCTGTGGGTGAATACCCCTTTCCCAACAATGCTTGTGGTCCTCTCACTTTGGTGGGTTACATTCCTTTCCCACGCTCTGTAAGTTTCTCTGAATCCTTTTGGTGAGCATCCCTTTCCCACAGTGGTCACGTATTCCTTGAGTCCTGTGGGTGAACTCCCCTTTTTCGCTAGTACTCAGGGCCCTTGTAGTCCATTGTTGAGGGCCATTTTCCTACCCACTTTCCTCTGAGTGATAATGGGTTAGTACCCCTTCTCCCAACAGAGCTCTGTTTCCTCTGATGAGCACCCCATTCCCATCAATGTTCAGATCCTCAAAGTCCCAGGAAAGTACTACCTTCCCACCTGCTGTCAATTTCCTGTGACTCCTGTGGGTGAGTGCCCCTTTCCCATCAGTGCTCAGGTGCACCTAAATTTTGTATGTGATTAGATATTTACAAACTATGCTCAGTGTCCTTTGCATAATGTGGCTGAATGTACCTGTACCATAACAGCTCAGACACCTTTGAGGTGTTTGTGTGAACATCCATTCAGTCAGTGCTCAGGAATCTGTGACTGTGGTGAGTGAGCATGCCTTTCCCTCAAGTGCTCAGTGTCTTCTGAGAGCTGTGGGTAAGTGCCCCGTACCTGAATAAGCTTGGGATCCTATGAGACCAGTGGGGGAGCATCTGTTTCCCATGCATTTCTTGCTTACTCTAGGTCAATTAAACACCCACATCCCAACTGTGTACAGTGTACTGTGAGTCCTGAGGGAGAGCCCACATTTTTCCATGAATAGTCTGTTTTCCTTCAGTCCACAGGGTGAGTGCCTCTCTCACACCACTGATCAGCGTCTTCTACTACCTTTGGTGACTGTATTGAACCCACCACAGCTCAAGGTACTCAGATTTCTCAGCCTGACAACTTCAGTCAAACCAGATCCCAGATGATTGTGCATCCTATGTGTGAGGCCTCATTCCCACCTCTGATCCCTCACTTCTCTATCTTGTGGTAGATGCCACACTCCTACACTGCTCTTGTACTCACAGTCTGCTGGACAAGTACCAAAAACCCAGGAGTTTTCAGTGTCTTCTGAAACTTGTGCAGGGAGGATGCTGTGAAAAGTACTTCATTTCCTCTGAGCTGTTTGTGAGCAATGAATTCTAAGAAATGTGTGTTACCAGGGAGATATACGGGTCAGTGTTTGCTCCTGGTCCATGAGCACTGAAGGTCCTCAGAGTCCAGGGGAGGAACAGCAATTTGCCAACTCTCATATGCTTCTGAGTCCAGTGGATAAGCATGACTTTGCCACCAATACTGAATATACTCTGAGAAACATGGCTGAACACACCTCTCCCAAAAGTTGTTGAATTTCTGAGGCTCTTGTGTGTGATTGCTGCTTTCCACCAGTGCATCCAAGGCCATGTGACCTGTGCGTGAATGCTGCTTTCTACTGTTTCTTGGTATGCACTGAAACCTGTGGGAGAGCACCCCTTTCCCACAAGGACTCTGTCTTCTGTGTGTTGTGGGTGCTGGGCCTTTAGCACCGGTGTTCAATATCCTCTGAATACTGGTGCTGAGGGCCCATTTCCCAACAGATATCTGTTTCTGTTGAGAGGTGTGGGGAGCACCACTTTTGAACCACTGGTCAGGGTTCCCTGTGCATTGTGGAAAAGTGCCCCTTTCTCATCACTGCTTGTGACTTTATGTGGTGTGTGTCAGAGCTCCATTCCCCCCAGTGCACTGTACCCTCTGAGTTGTCTTTTAGAGCTCAGTTCACTAGCTGGCTTCATTGACACTGAGTCCTTCGATGATGGCCACACTGATTTTCATCACAATCCTTGGCCCCTTGTGGCCCATGGCACATTTCAAAGGAGCATTCAAGAGGACCTATGTCTTCTGAGTGAGCACATTTTCTAGCAAGCTGATGACTACAGAGATATGACAGAGAGTGCCTGTCCCAGCAGTGTTCGGGGATGACCTGTGGCCTTGAGTATCCATTTTTCAAAACTCCTGAGAACTCTTGGACATTTTCTGTGGACAGCTCTCTTTTCACCAAATTGGTGGGTGTCCCCTTGTGCTTCATAGGAGAGAGACTGTTGCCTTCAGAGATTTCTGTGCCTTGGAAACTACCTACCCTTTCTGATGACTTTAAAGTCCTGTGTAGCAGTGCCACTCGGGCACAAACCCTCTAGACTCAATCCCAGTTTGGGATGTTTGGTATCTACCTACTTTGCAGGGGACTTTGGGTGACCAGTGAATGAGTGCCACTATCCCAACTTTTCTCAGGGTCCTTACTTACCTGTGTCTGAGTACCACAGTCCCACAGGTATAGAAACTCATGGATAATTGAAAAATAGCATCAGTTCCCCTCTTTTCAAGGATATGACAGAAAATAGGAGCAAGTGATAATATGCAAGCACTGTGGAGCCACTTCAAAGTTGCCTATGAGGGCTGCTGTAACAGCCTCACAGATGAAAGGAAGAGATTTGGGTGAGGATTATGTTCCCTTCACATTGCATGCATGTAGAGCCCTATAGTGAGGCCATGTGTGAGAGCAGTGTGGGAACACTTAAATGGATAAATGTGATGGCCCCCTGCCACCACTATCAACATGTAGTTTTTCCAATTAGAGAGTGTCCCATCCCTAGTTTTTTAAGGATTCTTCACACTGCTTTCCAGAGGGGCTGTACCAGTCTGCAGCTCCACCAACAGTGTGTAAGTGTCCCTATCTCTCCACAGCCCCTCCAGCATCTATTATTGTTTATTTTCTTCATTTTTGCCATTCTGACTGGTGTAAGGTGATATCTTATTGTGGTTTTCATTTGCATTTCTCTGATTACTAGAGATTTAGAGCACTTTCTTATGTATTCATGGGCTTGATAATTGTCCTCTGGTGAGAAGTTTCTATTTAGGTCCTTGGCCCATTTATTAATTGGGCTGTTAGTGATTTTGTAGTTGAGATTTTTGAGGATTTTGTAGATTCTGGATATGAGACCCTTCTCCGAGGAATCATAGCCCATGATTCTCTCCATCTCCGTAGGAAACCTCTTGACTCTTTTGATTGCTTCCTTGGCAGTACAAAAGCTTTTTAGCTTTATGAAATCCCATTCACTGATTTTTGACTTCCTTCACTTTTGGAGACATGTTGAGAAAGTCTTTGCCTACTCCCAAATGTTGAAGTGTTGGACCTAATTTGTCTTCTATCAGTTGCAAGGTAGCTGGTTTAATACCTAGCTCCTCGATCCATTTTTATTTGATTCTTGTGCAGAGAGAAAGATATGGGTCTTATTTCAGTTTTCTGCAAGTGGATGACCAGTTTGTCCAGCACCATTTGTTGAAGAGGCTGTCACTTCTCCATGTAATATTTTGTCCCCCTTTGTCAAAAATCAGATGTTTAAAGATTTGAGGATTTGTTTCAGGGTCTTCTATTCTATTCCATTGGTCTTCTTT
>PVKS010044829.1:0-14125 GCA_004027875.1 Aplodontia rufa | reverse complement strand
ACAGGTGAAACTCAAGTTGGTCATCCATGTTTTGGCATTACTCCTGGATAACAAAATATATATACGTTGGTTACTGATGGTTTGATAATGTTTCCGCCTCAATTGTATCTCTATATACTTCTTATAAAAAAAAAAGAAATACTTGTGCAAAAAAGGAAAAAAAATAAAATTGATGAAACCAGATTTTCAGTTAAAAACAAACAAACAAATTTACCCTCTGGAGAGAGTTAAAAGGAGTTAAATTTAAAGTTTAGCTTGGTGTAGCAAGGAAGTTGTGAATACGCATTTAGTGTTATCTGCATGTTTATCAGATTCTTTGCTCTCACTATAGTCAGTATTGCTTTCTGGTTTAGATTCTGTAGATTGGCTCGTTAGTGTCCATTACATAGCATCCAGCCTTCCTGCGTCATTCTTAAGCAGTGATAATTAATACATCATCATATTTCATTTTCAGTCATATGCATGTGTGAACATTAATACAGTGAACATGATTGTGCTTTGTTGTTCAAGAGCGTTACAGCAGCTGGTGGATGGTCCCAAGTCTTAGGCCTTTTCTAGGGCATGTTTTGTTATGAGACTTTGGGATAGTTCTTCTTTCTCAGTTTTCATATTGTGTAAAAGGAGAAAGGAATGCCTATTGTACATCATAATGTGGTTATAAGCAATAAATAGAAAAAGAGACAATTTGCTTATAGATTTCTAAAAGTCTGATGGGATATTTATTATTTGCAATAATTTCATTTGTGTAACTTCTTTGCAAATCCTGCAATGGTGAACAAAGTGTCTTTTACCTCCTTGGTTTGCCTTCGTTGCATTCATACATCCTGGAGACTCACGACATGAAGCAGTCAAGTATTAGCAAGGTTTCAGTAAATTGTACAATGAAACAAAAATAAAATGGAACTTAAACATAATGAATTGCATGAATGCTGACTTTGGACTAAGAGAGCACATGAGTCCAAAAATTGCAGTTTAATCCTTTAATATGATGGTGTGCAGAATGACTTAGAGAATTTAATAATGCTCTTTATTTTCAAGGTCATCAACATACTCTCTGAAGGTAATTTGATTTTCTAGGAATTCATGAACTGGATATGTGATTTTGGAAAAAAGTAAACCATGAGACAGAGTCTATTATAGAAAGCCTTCTGTCTGAAATGAAGGAATACAAGTTTCCTAGAAACAGAGGGAAAAGATGCTCTAAGAATCCAAATAGAACTGAGCTCTTTGGAGTGTGCATTTGTATCAGCTCCAGGACGTCTAGGGAGCGGGACTATTGGGAGCTTAGAGGTAGCTGAGCCACAGTACATCAGAGAAAGATGGGTCAGCTGCAGAGAACAGGTTGGTCAGCCTAGAGGATGTAGGAAACATGATATACAGGGAATTCAGATGATGATGAGAACTGTTACTACCTGGTAAACATGGTAAACTAGGTCAGAACCAAATGAAATTGGGAAAAAGAGCCCTTGTGCTGATTCAGCCAGAAAAATAAATGGATCAGCAATTTCTGGGCAGAATTCTATAAATATTTTTAATTTTCCAAAGAATTTTTAGAAAATAATTTTTATTGGTTCAAGATGTGCATGACTTTGGAATATGCAGTGACATAGTTATAAAAGCAGAGAGTATAACTTGTTTTAGTTAAGGCCCTGGTATTTCCTCTTACTCTCCTTTCATCCCACCCCCTCTTCTTTTTTGATATACATGACTAAATTATCATTTTTTTCATGAATTATGTTTCTTAAGATGCCATGTACATATTTTACTTTATGTATTTCCAGTAATAATTTTCATCTCTAGTCGGCAACATAAGAATTAGAAGTCAGAGAGGCTAATTTGCTTGTAGATTTTAGTGATAAAAGATCTCAGATCTCAGATCTTTTATCAAGAATAGTAAGTATATTAGAAATTATTATTTAACACTATTGGGCTACTGTTGTTTTTAAAATTGAAATCTATAGATGATTTTAAATAATGTTTGGGTGGTATAGGTGGGAGTTACATAATTTTTCTGTTTCTAGATTTAATCTTATTAAAACCAATAAAACACTGCCCATCATAGTCTGTTTTGTACTGCTATAACAAAATGCCATAAGCAGAGTAATTTATAAAGAACAGAAAATCATTTCTTACAGTTTGAAGGCTGGGAAGTGCAAGATCAGGGTGCTGGCATCTACTGTCTGGTGAGGACTTTCTTGCAGAGTTCTCACATAGCAGAGGATGGGAGAGTGAACCTTTTTGTGGTGACATTAATCATTCATGAGGGTGGAGCCCTGGGGACCTGAACACCTCCATCAGGTCTCATTTCCTGTCACTGTTGCATTGGGGATTAAGTGTCATCATTGGCTTTGTAAGGGACGAACACATTCAAATTGCAGCACTGCGGAGTCCCCCTGGAAATTGGTTGATTGCTCTTTTTATTATTTCCTAGATGATGGAGCCATGCCAAAATTCAGTCCTACCCAGTCTTTTAAATCTAACTGTAAAAAGAGCATGAAGCATTTTAAAATAGACTTTGAAAGCAGAGCAGTTTTAGATTGACAGCAGAACTTGGGGGAAGGTACAGGGATTTCCGATGTACCACTTGCCCCAAGCATGTACAAATTTATCTGCTACCAAATCCTACACCAGAATGGTTCATTTGTTACAATTGGTGAACCTATATGGATGCATCATCCTAGCCTAAAGTTCAAAGTTCACTTGAGGGTTCATTCTTTGTTTCGTATCTGTGCTGAATTTTGACAATGTAGGAAGACAGGTGTCCACTATGAGAGTATCAGACAGAGTAGTGTCACTGCCCTAAAGATTCTCTGTACTCTGCTTATTCATCAATCCCTCCCTGCCACCTCCTGGTAAAATCGCTTCTCTTTCTTCATAGCTTTGCATTTTCCAGGTGCCATATAGTTGGAATCGAATAGTTTGGAGGCTTTACATATTGGCTTCTTTCACCTATTGTTATGCATTTAAGAATCCTCCACGTCTTTTCGAGTGTCCTTAGCTCTTTTTTTTAGTGCTGAATATTGTTTGAGGTATCACGGTTTATTTATTGATTCACCTACCGAAGACGTCTTGGCTGCTTCCTGGTTTTATTAATTATGAATAAAGCTGCTATAAACATTTGTGTGCGGATATATATGTGGATGTAAATTTGCAGTACATTTGGGTAAATACCAAGGAGCATGATTGCCGTATCATATGGTAAGAATGTGTTTAGCGCTGTAAGAAACTGCCAGGCTGTCTTTCAAACTGCTGTACCGTTTCGCATTCCCACCGTCAGTGCATGAGCGTTTCTGTTGTTCCTTGCCAGCATTTTGCGGTGGTAACGTTTTGGTTTTGGCCATTCTAATAGGTCTGTTGTGGAATATCATTTTAATTTGCAATTGCCTAACAATATAATGATATTGAACATTTTTTCATATGTCTATTTGTCATCTGAATATCTTATTTGGTGAGGTGGTGTCTTTCTAAACTGTCTTTTGTTCATTAATTAGGTTGTTTTTCTTATTAATGTTGAGTTTTAAGTGTTCTTTGTATATTTCAGGTAACATTTATTTCTGAGATATGTCTTTTGCAAATATTTTCTACCAGTCTGTGGCATGTCTTCTTATTCTCTTGATAATATCCTTCAAAAAGCAGAGTGTTTAATTTTGATGAAGTCCAGTATATCTACTATTTCTTTCATGGGTTGTGCCTTTGGTGGTACATCCAAAAAGTTTTCATCATAACTAAACTCATCTATATTTCTTTTGTTGCTGTGATTTAGAATATGGTTTGTGTCCTTTGCAACTCATTTTGAAATTTAATCCCCATTATGAGATATTTAGGAGTATAGCCAGGTGTGACATTATAGAGGTGATTAAGGCTTTGCCCCCATTATGTGATGGATGGATTAATGGGATAGTGGGTAACATCAGAAGTGGGTCTCCTATGAAAGTCTGTTTGGTTAGGGCTCTCCTGTGGTCCCTGGCTCTTGCC
This sequence comes from Aplodontia rufa, assembly GCA_004027875.1. Taxonomy (NCBI): domain Eukaryota; kingdom Metazoa; phylum Chordata; class Mammalia; order Rodentia; family Aplodontiidae; genus Aplodontia; species Aplodontia rufa. Next base: position 10,150 of record PVKS010044829.1, on the reverse strand, counting down.
ATGTGGTACCCTGTACTCTCTCTGGACTCTGCCAGCAAGAGGGCCACCATCAGATTCAAGTCTTTGACCTTGGACCAGAACCATGGACCCAAAAATCTTTTTTTTAATAGCTTAGTCTGTGGTACTGTTAGTATCAGCAAATGGACTAAGACACCTATTTTATCTTCTAGAAGATTAATACTTTTGTGTTTCCATTAAAGTATATGATACATTTTGAGTTAATTTTGTGGAAGCATAAAGTCTGTTAATAGATTCATTTTTTTTGCATGTGGATATCCAGTTGTTCCATTGCTATTTGTTGAAGGATGATATTTTGCTCCATTGTTTTGCTTTGCTCTTTTGACAAAAATCAGTTGACTGTATTTATGTTGGTCTATTTCTCAGTTCTCTATTCTGCTGATTAATCCATTTGTCTGTTCTTTCACCAGTGCCATACTTCATTGCTAGAACCTTATTGTAAGTTTCAAGAACAGGTAGCACCAGTCAGTCCTCTAAATTTCTTCTTCTCCTTCAATGCTGTGCTGGCCATTCTGACATTTTTGTCTCGTCATGTATATTTTAGAATCAGTTTTTGATGCCTTTAACATAACTTGCTAGGGTTTTGATTGAAAATTTGTTGTATTTATATTTCAAATCCAGAAGAACTGACACCTTGACAATGTTGAGTCTTGCTATCCATGAACGTGGATTATTTATTTTGTATTTTGATTTCTTTCATCAGAACTTTGTAGTTTTTATCATATAGAGTCGATACATGTTTTGTTAGATATTTAATTCATTTATTTCAATATTTCATTTTTGGTGGTGCTAACAAATTGTGTTATGATTTAAATTACTCGCATGTATTGCTGGTATGTAAAGAGTCAATTATCTATTTTTTTTTTCTTTTTCATATTTTGAGACAGGGTCTCACTAATTTGCTTAGGGCCTCACTTAGTGGTTGAGGTTGGTCTTGAATGTGTGATCCTCCTGCCTCAGTCTCCTAAGTCACTAGGATTACAGGCTTGTGCTAGCATACCTGGCCAATTGTCTGTTGTAAATTAACCATACATCCTGAAACCTTGCTATAATCACTTATTTCTTTTTTTTTTTCAACTCATTTCTATATTGTGAATCATGTCATTGTTGAGTGACAATATTTACTTTTTATTTTCCAAATAATGTATCTTTTATTTGCTTTCCTTGACTTATCGAATTAGCTAGAATTTCCAGTATGGTATTGAAAAAAAAGTGGTGGGAGGGAGACATCCTTGTCTTCTTGATATCAGTGGGAAAGCTTCTAAAATTCTCACTATTACGTAGGATGTTTGATATAGATTTTTTTGATAGGTATTCTTTATCATGTTGAAGAAGTTTATCTCCATTACTAGTTCTAAGAGATTTTATCATGAATAGGTATTGCATTTTGTCAAATGCTTTTCCAATATCTGTTGATATGATCATGCAAATTTCCTTTTTTAGCTTCTTGATTAATTGATTATAAATGTTGATCCAGCCTTCAATTCCTGGGATAGCTTCCCTTGGTCATGGTGTGTAATTTTTTTGTACATTGTTGGATTCAATTTTCTAATACATTGTTGAAAAAATTTTGCATCTATGTTCATGAGAGAGATTAGTCTGCATGTACTATTTTCTGTAGTATTTTTGACTTTGGTATTAAGCTAAAGCTCATGAAATGAGTCAGGAAGTATTGTACTTATACCTTCTAGAAGAGATTATAGAGCATTGGTATAATATCTTCCTTAAATGTATGACAGAATTCACTTGTGAAGCATCTAGGCCTGATGTTCTCTGTTTTAAAAGATTATTAATTATTGACTCAATTTATTCAGTAGATTTAGTCCTATTTATTTATTTCTTCTTGTGTGAGTTTTAGAAAATATGTCAAGGAATTAGTATATTTCATTAGGCTATCAAGTTTGTCAGCATATAGTTGTTCATAATATTCCTTATTTATCCTTTTTATGTCCATGAGATGTATAGCTCTTTCATTTCTGATGTTAGTAATTTGTGTCTTCTCTTTTTTCTTTAGTTAGCCTGGCTAAAAGTATATTAAATGTATTGATTTTTTTCAATGAATCAGCTTTTGGTTTTGTCAACTTCTTTATTGATTTCCTATTTTCAGCTTTATTGATTTATTTTCTAATTTTTATTATTTGTTTTATTCTACTTTGGATTTAATTTGCTCTTCTATTTCTAGTAAGGCAAAGTTTAGATAATTGATATTGGATCTTTCTTCTTTTCTAGTATGAACATTCGAAACTATAAATTTATTGCTAAGCACTGCTTTTCACTATATAGCATAAATTCGGTTAGGTTGTATTTTAATAACATTGTTCAAAATATTTTTAATTTCTCTTGAGATTCCTTGCTTGACTAATTTGTCATTTAGAAGCATATTACTTAACTGCTAAGTGTTGAGGATTTTTTCAGATATTTTGTTATTGATTTCTTGTTTAACTCCACTATGGTCTAAAAGTAGACATTATATGATTTCTATTCTTTTTGATAACCATAGTGTTCTAGTAATAATTTTAAAAATATATTTTTATTGAGCATTGGATTAGTTGTTTGTCCATACTTCTTTCACTTTCTACTTCAAGTTAAGAATTGAAATTCAAGCTGAGCGTGGTGGCATATGCCTGTAATCCCAGCAGCTGCAGAGGCAGAGGCTGGAGGAACACAAGTTCAAAGCCAGCCTCAGGAACTCTGTGAGGCCTTAAGCAATTTAGCAAGGCCCTAAGCAACTTAGCAAGGACCTGTCTCAAAATAAGAAAAATGAAGTGGTCTAAGGATGTAGCTGGGTTCAATTCCTGGTATCAAGAAAAAAAATAGATTGAAATACAACAAAATTCTGACAGGCACTGTACTGGCCTCTGTTCTGCAGGAATCAAAGGCAGAGCTATGCTTCCAAAGGCAGAGACTGTCTTTCTAACTCATCTTGGATTTTCAGTACCTACCATGATGCCTAGCGTGTAATTGCCATTCTATAAATATTTCTGTTGAGGCAAATAAGACATGAAGACTTTTTGTGTCTCCTAAATATACCTGCTTCTTGTTGATAATTTCAGCATAGGGCCAGAAGGATACCTTTATGGCCTAACCTCAGCTGTACTCCAAGCTTCTCAAGAATAAGAGGTCATTCATAGGTCATTCATAGCGTTCTAGTTAGATGGCTTGCTCTGCCATCTTTCCATATGTGTTTAGTGATGACACTAGGGTTTAGGTCTAAGCAGGGACTTCTCACTGGGAATGCAAAGCATTGTGGACTAATAAACTAAAAGTTGATCAAAACATAGTCTCTGGATGGAAACCTACATATCTTCTACTTTGGAAGAAAAACTCACTCACATACTATTTCTGGTATTAACAAAAGTGGTCAGGTATCAGAGTGAAAGCAGAGAAGGGGAAAATGTTTGGAGAATAGGCAAGAGTGAACCTCGGGTTCCAAACTGGAATATGATGGTCATAATCTCAGTCTCTATATTGTATTCCTGGTGGGGATTGGTGTCAAAGAATGTTATCAGGGTTGGGTAATACATAGATTTAATGATAGACATTCTTCTTATATTTGAAAAATCTAGCAATGTTGCAGGAACGTATTCTTTTGTATGAATTTTCCACTGAGACAAAGCAGTCTGTCTGAAGGAATTAGCTCTGAGAGAATAGGAAATAACAATCAATGAGGAGAGCAATCAGGCCCCTTTATTTGACTTTTTTTTGGTTTTACATAAGAAGAAACTTTTATCTGTACTGATTTTCATTCATGATGAATGTTTCCTAGTAAGCATTGGGGAATGAGTCCAATATATAAAGGCAAAAAAGATTGAAATATGTATGCAATCTGCATGCTTGAACTGCCAAAGCATTTTACTTTGTCTTCAATTAGAAGTTGTTCTTTATTGTCTTTTTGTGTAAAGTAATTAACTGCATGCTTCAGAAGTCATAGTACTGTTAAACTCTTTTCTGGAAGAAGTTCTAGTGCAGTTCATCCCTACTCCTTTGCCCTAATTATGGTACCTCATTTTATTTCATGATGTTACTTATTTCACACAACACATGCCAACTCAAGTGAATGTTTATCTTTACATTGGATTTCTGCATCTTTCAAAAGTGTTGTTAATTAGACATCATTGGTAAATGGATAATCTATGCTTGCTGGCAATATAACTCATGTTAAAAGAAGACCCCCTCATCAGTAAGTTGTGTCTGGACTGCAAGGAACTTTTACTGGACTATATATGGCCTGATGAGGATACCAAAGCTTAAGGCTCCTTGACTAATGCAACTCTGAGCATATCCCATGTGGAACTCTGAAACCTATGCCTGAACTCTTGTTACTCAAGGTATTGGATTAGTTGGAGTCTTTTGGCATGAGACTGTCAAAAGCTGCATCCCCAAACATAACCAACATAACCTTTTAATAAGACAAAGATGAATTGAATTTATTGCTTAGTAAAATAAGGGGGAACACCACCATGCAAAAGTTTGGTAAACAAGAACAGAATTTATGGAGAATTGCAGGTGGTTTTTCAAAGGCTGGGAGATGTTGGAGCACTGGACTTTATTTGGATTGAGTAAGGTTTACAGTATAATAGTTCAGAAATGGTGGAAACAGCAAAATTATGATTGATTTTTAAAAACTTTATGTATTTATGTTGGGTGCCAGGAATTGAATTCAAGACTTCATGCATGCTAAGCATGTGCTGTACCACTGTGCCAAGGTGAGACCTTTGAAGAGAAAAAATTCAGAGACTCTTTTACTATAGCTTTCTGCTGATATTTTCCACCATAGTCAGGGAGTCTTTGGGAAGTTCTGATAGTGAAAAGTAATGAAAAATCAAACCGTGTATGTGAGTGGGAATGTTTTAGGAAAATAAAATCATTCTAAGAGAGGAAGGGGAGTAGAATAAATTCATGTTAATATAGACAGTAAAGGATGGTTTTAGTTCTCGGTGTTCAGGCTGAGAAGGAGTAGGGAGGAAGTTAGATAGTTTCAATCTTTAAGACTTTTAAGTCAAACTGGGTTTAGTCTTTTTCTCAAATCTGAGTTGTTCCCAGGGGAAGATGGGGCACAAGGAGCAGTCTGCTGCTCAGACTGCTAAGAGACCAACTCCCACAGAAGGTACCTAATACTGCTCTGCTGATAACCAGTGACTCCTTCTGAATCTACTGGTAAAAAGCAGGGTCATTGGCAGTTTTGTGAGTCAGAATGTTTTAAGTGGTCAGAATTGCAGACACAGACATGAACTTTACCATCAAATTTATGCTTTTCGTTTTTCCTGAAGATGTTAGTTTTCACCATGGGTGCTAGTGTTTACATGGCTGGCCATAAGTCAAAAATAAAAAATGAGCCATTTTTAGTTCTTTTAAATTCATACATAATATTACAGTGGGTTATGAAAGGCCTTCCTCAGAAGTTTTTGTCTGAAATATTATGGTTGTCATTATTTGCCTTAGATCCATCATTAATGAAAAAGTCTACATCACAGGAGCCTGGACCACAATTGGTTTACTATAATTATACATTTTTAGACTAATTGAATTTTATATTCAATATAGTACTGCTATACATCAAGGAAAGAAAACTTCAGACCAATATTCTGGTTGAACATAGATGTAAAACTGTATTCAGAAACACATCAAGAAGATAATACACCATGAACAAGTGGGTTTCATCCCAGGGTGCAAGATTGGTTCAGCATATGCAAAACAATAAATGTAATTAACCACATAAATAAATTAAGGATAAGATTCATATGATGATCTCATTATAGGCAGAAAAGGCCTTGATAAAATCCAGTACCCATTCATGTTAAAAATGCTAGAAAAACTAGAGATAGAAAAAAACTTAACATTATAAAGATTACATGACAAACCCAAAGCCTACATCATACTAAATGGAGAAAAACTGAATGTATTTCCTCTAAAGTCAGGAATAAAACAAAAATGTCTACTTTCACCACTCTTTTTCAATATAGCTTTTGAAACTCTAGCCAGAGTAATAAGGCAAAAGAAGGAAATTAAAGGGATACAAATAGGAAAAGAAGTCAAATTATCTGTTTGTTTATGACATGATCCTATATCTTGAAGACCCAAAACACTCCACTAGAAAACTTGAGTTGATAAATGAATTCAATAAAATAGCAGGATACAAGATCAATATTCTTAAATCAATAGCTTTCCTAAACTGTAGTAGTGATTCTGCTTAGAAAGAAATCAGGAAAACTATCCCATTCACAATAACCTGAAAATAAATTAAAACACTTAGGAATTAATCTAAGCCAGCATGTGAAAGATCTCTACAATGAAAATTATAGAACACTGAAGAAAGAAATTGAAGACCTTTGAAGATGGCAAGACCTCCCATGTTCTTGGATATGAAGAATTAATTTTGTCAAAATGGTCATTCTACCAAAAGTGTTTTACAGATTCAATGCAATCCCCATCAAAATATCAATGACATTCTTCACAGAACTAGAAAAAAGTCATAAAATTCATTTGGAAAATAAGAGACCCAGAATAGCCAAAGGAATCCTGATCAGAAAGAGCAACACAAGAGGCATCACAGTATGTGTTCTGAAATTATACTACAGAGCTCTAGGAATGTAGTACTGTCATTAAAATAGTCATGAAGATCAATGGAATAGAAGATGGAGACAAACCCATGTGCTTACTGTCATCTGATACTTGACAAAGGTACCAAAAACATATGTTGGAGAAAAGATAGCCTTTAAAAAATAGTACTTGGAAAACTGGATATCCACATGTAGAAGAATGAAACTAGTTTCCTCTCTGTCACCCTGCACAAAGTCAAGTCAAAGTGGATCAGACTTAGGAATTATACCTGAAACTTTCAAACTGCTAGAAGAATACATAAGCTCAACACTCCAGCCTAGGGTGCAGACCAACACTGATTTCCTTAATAATACCCCTAAAAATGAAGAAATAAAACCAAGAAGCATTAAGGGTATTGGCCCCAAATTAAAAAGCTTCTGCACAGCAAAGGAAATGATTAAGAATGGGAAGAGAGGGGAACTGGGAACCAAGCTAAGAGTGTGGCACCCCAGGCGAGCGACAGTGCTAGGAGTCAAGAGAACTGGATGAGCAGCTGAGGCAGATGGTGGGAATTCCTGGGCTGGTGGCCACCTCAAAAGACAGATGACCCAGGCAGGCAGCCATGCCAAGAGTCAGGTGACTCAGCTGATTGCTTGCATCAGGAACCAGGAGATCCAAACAGACAGTGGAATGTCATTAATTAGTACCTGTGGTGAAACATAGGGACTATCCAGTTAAGCAAGCATAAAACACACACAGAGTGTCTTAAATTGAAAAAGCAAAGGCATAACAAACCTACTAGCTCCTTCTTCAGTTCTGAAGGCACACATAACCAGCTGAAGAGGGAGGGCAATGATCTGATGGGTGCAAATGCATTCAGGGACTAAACCCAAAAAGTCCAGAAAGGCTGTGCTTGTGGACAATAGAGGCAATGGGGGGCTGCACCCCCACCCCATGATGAGAATTCAGGGAAGATTCCTGAAACTGATTTCCAGTTGAGACTGGCAAAAGTCAGACTCTTTGTGGGTGATCATCTAACCTCTCCAAATCACATACCACCCAACAAAGCCCCAGAGGCCTGATTTGACCAAGCCCACCCAACTTAACCTTCACTCAGACCCAACCCACCCACCCTATCCTTCACTCTCAGACCCAGTAGCAGACACTGAAAGTACTTGGATCCAAGATCTGGGTAGTGCAGTCAAAACTCCAGTTGACAGTGACCTTCTATCCCCGTGGTCTATGTTGACCACCTTAGTGGAAATATTTGTCTCAACCTTGATTAAATGTTTTGCTTGTTTGTTTTTCTCTTTTTCCTCCTTAGGTCTCCTTCTCCTTTCCTATTATGTTTCTCTTCTTTTCCTTTCCCTCTCTTATTTTCATTTTGAGCATTTCCTTCAATATAAATATTTTTCTTCCCTGCCTTCTGAGGGTTGGACTTTTGTTTAGTATATTTGGTTTTTGAGTTGTATCGGCTATCATTTGAATGGTCTCCTGACGTCCCTTCTACTCCTTCCGATATCAGCTAAATTCTGTTATGGTCTCATTTTCCCTTTATATTATTATCTATTTTTCTCTGTCAATGTTTTTATCCATAGCATACTACATCTCTTTTACTTTCTCCCTGTACACATTCTGAAATTATAAATCTCCCTCTACCTTCCTTTCACACTTCCTTTTCTACCATTTATCTATAATCTTTCTACCTCCCAACCCAATTGGTTATATTTCTTGAGTTCTCACCATTAATGCTGTGTATCCATTACTGTAGTGAATGCCAAAGTTGATAACTTGTGCTGGCATTTAATACACACATACAGGATGTTTAAATATTGTTATTTCTGAAGATAGTCACTGACCCTACCATTTCTGGTCTTAGGTGGCAATAACATTGCAATAGTCATAGTAGGATCTAAGTAACCAGTTTAATGCTATATATTGTTTACACTGGCTGTCAATATTGCTTTTTCCCCTAATTTGTGAGGTTCTAGTAATCTACAGGAACACTAAAGGTCACAGACTAGGGGTTCTTCTGCTGAACTCAACTCAACTTTCCCAACAATACTTCATCAAAGAAAGGGAGAAGTAAGATTTGCCAAGCCATCAACAAAGACCCAAGGAAAAATAATTAGAGAGGGATCTCAGGGCCCATTTCCCTAGCACAACACATACATTGAATCCAGTGAAAAACCTCAGAACAATAAGACAGTTGTGCAAAAAGGCTCATATTCAAATTAAAAAGAAACTGAATGCACTTCAATTTACAAAAGAAATCCTTCAAAAAATGAGGAAACAGGCACACAAACTTCCCCTCCAACCCACAAGTCCCCAACAAAAGAGTCCACTGACAAGAATCTGGACAAAAACCAAGAGAAAAGTAACAAAAATAAAATTATTAAAATGATCAAAGAATTAAAAGAGGAAGGAAATAAGAGAGCAAGCACAGGAGCCGAAATTCTGTTTTAAAAATGAAATAGATATACTTTTAAAAAGCATAACAGAGATCTTAGAATTGAAAAACACAGTCAACCAAATTAAAAGTTCATTCAAAGATTTTTTTTTTTTTTAGACAGAGAGGGACAGAGAGAGACAGAGAGAAAATCAATTCTATTTAATTTTTCATGTAGCCTTTGTAGCTCTGACTTCACTGTGTATGTGGTGTTGGGGTTCAAACCTACATTCTTGCACATGCAAGGCAAGCAACATAACCAGTGAGCCACTCTTCAGCCCCTCAATTGAAGATTTTAATAGCAGATTTAATTCAATAGAAAATAGAACCTCAGCCTTTGAAGAAAGAATGTCTGATAATGATGACAGGCTGAGTAATTTTGAACACACAGAAAACAAAAAGAAAAAAATCTTATAGAACATGAACAGAATTTTCAAGAGGTCTGGGATGAAATCAGAAGACCAAACATGAGAGTAATTAGAATAGAGGAGAACATTGAACTCTAAACGAATGGCATAAAGCACATTCTCAACATGATGGTTAAAGAAAATTTCTCCCATATCAGAAATGAGACAGATGTGCACATTCAGGAATTGTAGAGGACACCAAATAGACCTAACCAAATGAGAAATTCACAGAGACACAGCATATTTAAAATGTACAACAGAGAAAACAAAGAATATTAAAAGGTGTAAGAGAAACACCAAGCTATGTTCAGAGGCAAACCAATAAGGATCATGTTTGATTTCTCAACCCAGACCTTAAAAGTAAGGAGGGCCTGGAATTAGATATTCCAAACCCTGAAAGACAATACTGTCTGCCAACGTTACTATAGCAAGCAAAACTCAGCTTCAAATTCAAAGGAGAAATAAAAACATTCCATGAGAAGCGAAAACTAGCACCTTTCATGAACACAAAACCAGCACTACAAATACTCAAAGACAAACTTCAAGTGGAGGAACAAGCAGACATTTCCCACAAGCAGAGGAAATCCAATAAAAGTGTAATCTACTAAAAGATAGCCAAGGCAGCACAAAGTATAGACAAAAAAAAAAAAAAAAAAAAAAAAAAAAAAAAAAAAAAAAAAAAAAAAAAAAAAAAAAAAAAAAAAAAAAAAAAAAAAAAAAAAAAAAAAAAAAAAAA
>PVKS010044828.1:0-14128 GCA_004027875.1 Aplodontia rufa | reverse complement strand
AAAAATTGAAAAATGATCTGGGAATCTTGCTGATGTTGCACAGTGGTAAGGGTACACCTAGATTCTTCCACAGTACTGTAAAATGTCATACTAATTGCAAGTGATAATTAAAATTTGGCATGTGTGCACAGTAGAATTTTATTCAGCAAGAATTTAATTACAGTACCAATATACATAATAACATATATGGCCTTGAAAGCATTATGACTTCTTTTTTTTTAACACAGGGGTATTTAACCACTGAACCACATCTCCAAGCCATTTTTATATTTCTTTTTTACTTTTCATATACAGTGTAACAACAGCCACATAAGAACTATTCTTCAAGAAATAAAATGAGAGACCAATAGTGATGAACAAAGAAGAAAGCCTGTTCAATAAAATGGCAAATATCAAATCAAACCAAATTCAATACCATATTAAAAAGAGCATATAACGTTTATCAAGCATTTTTTTAATTTCAGGAATGCAAGGATGGTTCAACACACACAGATCAATATATATCATAAATAGAATCAAACATAAAATCTACATGAACATATGAACAGAGGAAGGAAAATGTACCATGAGAAATAAGAAATCTGCTGGTCCATTCTGAGAATGGAATCTTTAGGTTTGCAGAAAAAAGGAAGCCATCTTAGGTGGGGAAACATGTGGTCAGAGATAACCCATTTTTAAACTCCTTATCAAAGATCCCATTAACCCCACAGGTCTTCTCTTTATCCATCCCATTTTACATTAGCCAGTCACACATACCTCTGAGCTCCTCCAATCAGAGTGAACTGCAGAATTGTGTCAGGTTGCAGAATAAGGAAGTGGACTGCTTGCCTAAGTGTGTTTGCTCATCAGATCTCCTTTGTGAGGGCACCCTTCTGCAGAATTTGTCTGTCTTGCTCACCCACTTGTGGGCAGATGTTTTATCTTTTTACAACACCTCAGAATTTTTAATAATTTTATTCCTCACAATATTTAATAAAAGTTAAACATCACATTTAATAAAAATCCTGAAGAAACTAGAAGTAGAAAGAATTTACCTCAAAATCACAAAGACAATATATGACAAAATTAAATCCTACATCTTGCTGCCTGGGGAAACCTGAATACATTCTTTCAAAATAGTATACAATAGAATGATGTCAACTCTCACCACTCCTGTACACTAACACACATAAATTTTAGTTGGAGCATTTGACAAGAGGGAGAAACAAAGGGGTTATAAATAGGAAAGAAGGAAGTCAAATTATCTGTTAGTAAATTATACAATTCTAAACTTAGAAAAGTTCTATAAATTTTCTGACAGATGAAATCTACAGTGGGTAAATTCAGCAATGTTAATGAATAATTTAATTAAGATATGAAAATCAATAGCTTTTTACCACAATATTTAGGCTGTGGAGGAAAAAAAGCTAAGGAAAACTATTTAGTTCCAAATACATTAAAACATTTAGGAATAAGTCTAACCAGACAAAACCCCTCTACAAGCAAAATATAAAACATTGAAAAAACTAAGGTTATCTATAGATTAATTAAAGCCATCTATATTAGCTAAAGTAAATAAATTAAAGCCACCTACAGATTAATGAAACCCATATTAACTAAAGTCACCTACAGATTTGATATAATCTTAATCAAAATTTCCATGATATTATTCTAATAGCTATGAAAAAAATCCTAAAAATTATTTGGAATAATAAAAGACCAGGAAAGTAAATTCTTTACATGATAAAACTGGAGACTACACAATACATGAATTGGAATTATGTTATGAATAATAATTATAAAAGCTGTATGACTTTACAAAGAACACAAACATGCAGACATATGAAAGAATAGAAGCTACAGACACATATGATGCTGTGTCTATTTAATTTTTAATATAAGTCCCAAAATATGTATTGGTGAGAAAACCTCCTTCATTAATTATGCTAAGAAAATGAAATATCCATATGTAAACATTAACCCCTCCAATATATTGAAGGCCTGAGAATAAGCTCAGGATCTTAAAGTGATAGCATAAAACCAAAAAAACACTACTGCATTTAACAGTAGGCCCTGACTTCCTCAAAAACACTCATATATCCCTCCAAATAATATCAAGAACAAAAAGTGGTATGGCATTAAAATTAAAAAAAACTTGCACATACCAAAGGAAAAAATTAACATCATGAAGAGACAACATACTGAATGAGAGTAATTTTTGTCACTTACTACCCTGACAGATGAATAATTTCTAAATATATAGTGAATTTTTTAAATCTCAACAAAAAAATTAAAAACCACCAAATGGCCCATGAAATAATTGGTCAAATACAAAAACTTGTCAAAAAAGTTCAAATGGTCAACATTATGTGAAAAATTTCAACATCATTAGCCATCAGTAAAATGCAAACCAAAACTCAACAATGATTTCTTCTAGAATAAAAATGACAACAAATGCTTGCAAGAACATGGGGACAAGGGAGCCTTTTGGCAAGGCTGCTGAGAATGTAAATTAGTATAGCCAGGATGGAAATAATTCTGGAGATTTCCTTAGAAAACTAAATATTAATCGATCACATGATACAGCTAATGTATGATACAACTCCTCACTATTTATGTAAAAGAATAAAAGATAGCACACAATTTAGATACATTACCACATTTATCCAAGCACAATTCACTGTACCAAAGTCATGAAATATGCCCATATGTTCACTGACAGATGAAAGGATGAAGAAAATAAGGAATATACACATGTTTTATTCATCCATAAAGAAAAGTCAGTTGTAAGAAAAGAAAGCAATTGGAGGACCATATTCAGTCAAATAACTCAAGACTCAGAACAGTGAGTGTAGTACATTTTAACTCATGTGGAAGCAACAGAGAAAAAAAGGAAGAAAAGGTAACTCATGAAATAAAAGATAGATAATTAAGATAAAGAAACAGAATCAGGAGAGGGGTAGGGGGAAATCCTGTGGAGTGAAACTGATCTAAATGTTATATGCATCTAGAAATATGCCACAATGAAACCCACTAATTTATATAATGAAAAGACACCAATCTAACCATGTTTAATACTCACACTGTCTCCTCCGATTTTGCCTCATCTATGATTTATATTTCAAGGTGGTAACTCAAAGTTAAATGTTTTAAAAACCAAGGTACTAGACTTTCTAGAGGCCAGAAAATATGGTTTCCATTTATTTTCCTGTTCAGTTCATAAAGGTCAATTAAAATGACATGGTGCTATGGTTAAGATATTAACTATTGCAATAGTTAATGATGCTGAGCAACTTCTATATACCTTTACATATTTGCTTAACTTTCAGGGAAATGTCATTTAGGCATTTTAACATACTTAAATCAGGTTATTAGTTTTTTTTTCCTTTATTTTCTGATGAGTTGTATAAGTTGTACATATTTTGAATATTAATCCTTTACCAAACATACTACTAGCAACTATTTTCACCAATCCACAGTCTACTTTTACATTTCATTGAGTATTTCTCTGCTCTGTAGAAGCATTTTTAAGTTTTTATAGTTACACTTGTTTATTTTTACTTTTCTTCTATATTCTCAGTGTGTTCTATCCAAAACCACTGCTAATACCAATGCCAAAGGATATTTTTTCAGTTTTATTCTAGTAGTTTTACTGTTTTGGGTAATATAACAATAAGACATTGCTGTATGCTTGTTAGGATGGCTATTATCAAAATGATAACAAGTAAAACAAAATGCAGAAGATGTGCAGAAAAGGAAACCCTTGGAAACTCAGGCCAGGAATATAAACTGGTAAAGGCATCATGGAAAATACGGAGGTTTTAAAAATAATTAACACTAGAAATACCATATGACCCACATATTTTGCTGAGCATATGCCTGTATTATTCAGGGTCTTTCAGATAAATGAAATCAATAAAACACATACATGTAAATGTTCATATAAAAGGGAACTTATTAGATTGATTCACATGATTGTGGAATGCAGAGTCCAAAAACTGTTGCCTACAGTTTGGCAAAACTGAGAAACCAGTAACAGCCCCATCCAAGTAGCTGGAATCTTTTCAATTCATGGAGTGCAATGAAGCATCTATGGTTCAAGAATAAGAGCTTAGAAGACCCTCATAGAGCCAATGGTGCAAGTCCACACACATTCAAAGGCTGAAGAATCTAAAGTCAGATGCCCACAACTGACAACTGACACCATCAGAAAAAGAAGGAAAAAAAAAAAAAATGCAAAACAGCCATTCAAGAAGTTCAGAGCACGAGGCAACAGCAACTTCCCCCTCTGCTTTCTTTAAAACCAAATCTGCTGGGTGGTGTTATAAAATACATTCATGTCAGGTCTTCCTCACTGTGATCTGACCCAATCTTCTAGATACAAACTCTAACACACCCAGAGATATTCAATATTGCTTTTCTATGCATACCTCAACCCACCCAAGTCAACAGTGCAAATCATCCATTACCGTAATTATAGACAGAAATCCCACCTTAAGAAATATCTGTACTTCTAAGTTTACTGCAACACTATCCAAAATGGCTGTTTTTTCTTAGAAAATACCTTCATTTTATTTATTTATATGTATGTGATGCTAAGGATTGTATACAGTGCATCACACATGCTAGGCAAGCAGTTTTGTCTACACAAACGCATATATATATATATATATATATATATATATATATATATATATATATATATATAAAATCTTTTTCATTTCTTTAAATTTATTTTGAGACAGAGTCTTATAAGATGCAGAGGATCTCACCAAGATGCTGAGGCTGGTGATCCTCTCCCTCAGCCTCCTGAATCCTTGATTTTAAGGAAAGCCTATCACCACATATGGCTTAGCATTCAGCTTTTAAAAGAATGATGCCAAAAATGGGAGTGGTGGCAAAAGTTGAAGGTCAGCCCTATTAATTTAGCAAGATGCTCTCTTAAAATGAAAAATAAAAATGACCAGTGGTAAAATTACCCTGCATTTAAATCCCAGTAACAAAATAATATTCTGTCATTAACAATAACATGTGAAGCTAGAGGACGTCATGATAAGTGAAATGATCCAAACAGAGAGAAACACATTGCAAACTCTTTTACAGAATCTGACAGAATGAAAAAGAAAGATGAAAGAAAATTGTGGTTACTGGAAGACTATGCTTAATAATTTTGCATCATATATTGAAAAGTCCCAAGGACAATCAAATTTTAGGTAATCTTACTGTTGAATGAAGTAATTTTGTGAGATGATAGGTTTTATGAGCACATCAATTGCACATATTAATGGAATTCAGGGTGATATTTTCACGTATGCATACACATGTATTAAAAACATCTGATATTTTTCTTCAATATTGATGTTCCAGGATTCTCCCCAGCAATATCACAATCAATAGTCTACTTTCACATAAATTTTTAGTTATAGTTTATGATATGATACATTTATTCTTTTATTCACTTAGCATTACATTATCCAATGCCATCTATTTTGCTTAATATTACAGGAGTATTTACAAATGGCTGAGTAAAATACTAGTGTGAGTATATAACATAACTTATGATGGCTATGCTGAGCTATACATCACTGTTTTCTTATTTATATTCATTTCTATACATACTGATACGCAATTTAATTTTATACAAAAAAAGAAAGAAACAACATCATCAACAGGATCTAGGAAACTCTGCTCCTTGGGCTAATTTTATCAAACAGAAAGAATCAATCCAAAGCATGATTTTTTCATGCTTTTTTTATCTCTATTTTATTTTAAATTTGTTAATAAACAAGAAAATAATATGCTAATTCTCTGAACCTATCACACACTAAGCTGATACTGGAGTGTTAAGTATATTATATTACATGGAAAAACTTCTCTTGTGGAAATAATGAAATAAAGCACTAGGGTGATAGTAGATACATGATTCATAATCTTTCTGCACATTTATATATTCAGTGTTCAATTTATTTGGCCCAAAAATTCCAGGTTCTCTTCATCCACCAATTTATCTATAATTGAAATATTTAGTTATCTGTGTGTATGTGAGTGAGAGATTGATAGACACAGACGTAGTGTGAACTTTGCCTTTCCTCTGCTGGTTTCTGCCAAAAGCTAGGCAAGGAGTTCTGCCTGTGCTGATTCTCACAGTACCTCTGGCATGACCTTTCTCTTCATGCAAGAGAAAGCAGAGTGAATGTGGGCTTCAGTGGTAGAATGGGGGAGAGGGGAAAAGGAAGTGAAGTTTGTGGGTGTGTGGATGAGGTATGAAAGTTATGACTCAACCAAAATTCTATCCATTATCATCCTTTTAGAAATGTATCCACTGGACTGTTTACATTCTTGTATCCTCTATGATCCTACATTGAAACCTCAGGTATTCTATTGTTCATGCCCAGGTAGCACAATATTGATTTTCTCAGAGACCTCTTCCTCACACTTCCTCTTCCCACTTCCTAGGAGACCCTGATCCCATGTCTCAATTTCTTCTGTAATATCTAGGGAATATCTCAATACTGAAAACAGTGACAGGTGAGTCAATACTTGGTGTTCCACTTCCTAAGCTATGGAGAGTCATTTTCTCTCTTTGTGGCCTCCCTCTTCTATGCAACAAAAATGGAGACAGTAATACATACAGGCAATTCCACATCTCATTGTGTGCCAATATCAATATCAATATAAATATAAAAAAGGTAATCCCTGCCAGGGTTTGGTACATGCATGTAATCCCAACTACTTGCGAGGATAATTTTGGAGGATCACAACTTTTGAGTTCTGCCTCAGTAACTTTTAGCAAGATCCTATCAAAATAAAATAAAAAGAGATGGTGATATAGCTCACCGATAAAACATACCTAGGTATTATTCTCAGCACCACAGAGATAAAAATCAATTCCTGCCTTCTTTCTACAAATACAATGCCTGCAGAAATAAGAAGGGGGCTCAGGGATGATGTCAGATCTTCTGAAAACAAGCCATATATAATAATTTTGAAGGTTTAAATTTCTATGTCTTTCTAAAAATTATTCTGAAATATTGTGTTTTTGATACTATAGTCACTAGGATTGTTTTTAATTGCATTTCAATATTTATTTTCTTATGTATATAAACAACTGATTGATCTTGATTCTTCCTACATTGCAGAGCTGACTTGTAGCTTCTAATAACTTTTAATGATTCCTAATTTGAAAATACCCACTTGAAAAAATACTTCTACCTCATACCTCATTTAGAAAAAAAAAAAACAGAATTCTGAGACAAGAAGAGATACAAGCAAGGTTCAAAGTTATTTTGACAAAGGCAAAGATACCAGTGAAAATCTCAGCAATACTCCAGACCTCAAAATCAAAAACAAAGAGAAAAAAAACCACAAGCAGCCATAAACACATTTCCAGGCAAAAGAGATGACAGAAACACTACCCAAAAACTGCTCTATTCTCAGTTTAGTAGAACATAGAATCTGAAATAAATCCACCAATCTCCAAAACTAAGAATAAGTACTATTAGTAAATTCATACCAAAATCATACTTCCATGTCTGTAGAGCAGGGTTGTTTACTGCCAAAAAAGAGTCACATTTAGCTCTAGAATATTTTTTTTCACTTTTCCAAAAATAATTTTTAATTAATAGGCAACCATGTTTTGACGTTTCACTGTAAATTGATAAGAATATGCTTTACTTTGACAGAAATATGTCCTTTATGTCCACATATTTATAATTTTTCTTTAACCTGTAGCTCAAAAATCTTAGGTGTTTAAGTTTGAAAGTCTTTTTTAATATTTCTTATACTATAACATGCCTCTTCAAATATTACGTCTACTTAAATTTGAATTCAATTTTTTTTTCTTTTGTCTTTCCCTCTCTCACTTTCCCTCTCTTTATTTTTTTTTTATTTTTATTTTCTATTCATTAACCACAGTCTTACAATTAGGAAGGATACATCACCAAACAATCAAGAATGAAAGTATGATGACAGAACAAGTCAAGGCTGGTGCCATTCCATGGTCTCCCCCCTTTGATTCCCCATGGTTCCATGCTTCCCCCTACTTAAACCCCAAGGTATTTGGACTTCTCATGGAAGTTGGAGGTTCCCCTCTGATTAGATTCTCCTGTACTACCTCCCTCCCGTCTCTTTGATATCCTTCCTTTTTCCAGCCCCCTCCCTGCATCCCCCAGCATCCTAGGCAAGGTACCCCATGATCCTGTAAAAATTCATACATGTTGAGGTAATTGTTAGGTTACCTATCTATCATAAAGTTTCCACTTGTATCTAGAATGTGTCTTAAGGTATAAATTATGAGACACAGTCTGAAGCAAATGGAAATAGATTCCACAGGTCACGACACATAGTTCACATTCCAAAGAAGCTGCAATTAAGGAAAGAATCAAAACCTATTAATACTTCAGTATGAAATTGCTGATCACGGTGTTGCTGTTTCTGACAACAAGATACTGACAATTTAAACATACTTTGACAAACAGTTACACACCCTTAACAATTGCCATTTAGCTTTCACATCTACCACATTAGCATTTGGTCTCTCATTAATTTAAATTGTAGAAAAGTTTCCCATTGTTGATGAAAGAATATCATCATAAATGCAATGCTTAAAATGCTAATAATGTATTCCCTTATAGTTACGAATGTTTTAAGTGTCTTAACAATGGATGAATGTCATAGTGTTAGTTGAACCACACTCTTTCCAGAGTCTGTAGTAATCATTCTTCTTCTAACGACTGCTGGCACTGCTCAACTTATAGTCATAAAAGATTCTCTTCTCTTTGCTCTGACATAGGCCTCAAAAGTAAGATAATAAACCTCCACCCAGGAACTCCAGTGGACCTGACTCCAGCAGCCTCTGTGTGCAGATGGAGACCTCAGCTCCAGGGCCTGCAGCCACACAGGATACTCCTGCCCATGAACATCAACAGAGATGACCCCAGCAGCCTCTGTACATAGACGGAGGTCTCAGCTTTGGAGCCCACAGCTTTGCAGGACACACCTGCCCAAGACGCCCACAGTAACTGACCCCAACAGCCTCCGAGCAGTGACCTAGGCCTCAGCTCTGAGGCCTGGAGCACACAGGGCACCTCTAAGCTGGAACCCTGCCTGAATAAACCCGAGCAGCCTCTCTGCTCCAGATGGAGGTCTCGTGTCTGGGGCCTGCATTTCCCAAAATGAAAGAATTAAAGTCAGAAATCAATAAGTGGAATGCCTTCAAATTACAAAGCTTCTGCTCAGTCAAGAAATTTTTCAAAATTGCCACGCGACAATCTACAGAATAGAGGAGATAACTATGGCCTGTAATCCCTTCAACAGGTGACTAATATATAAAATTTACAAAGAACTCAAAAATTTTAATATCAAAAACACAAACAACCCAATTGATAAATGCGCAAAAGAGCTAAACAGAAACTTCTCAACAGCAGAAACTGAGCAAGCCATTGAAAATATGACAAAGTGTTCTAATCACTATTAATCAGGAAAATGCACATGAAAACTACATTAAGATTTCACCTCACACTAGTCAGATTTGCAAACAGGAAAAATACAAACAATAACAGATTTTGGATGGGTTGCAGGGAGACAGGAACACAAACACACTGTTGGTGGAACTGAAGACTGGTCCAGCCACTCTGGAAATCAGTGTGGAGACTCCTCAAAAAATTAGCGATGGACCCAATATAGAATCTAGCTATCCCTCTTGTGGGTATTTTCCCAAAGGAGTTACAATCAGCATATTACAGTGACACAGCAAAATCTAAGCTCATAGCAGTTCAATTTACAGTAGCTAAATTATGGAATCAATCCAGATGTCACTTAATGGATGAATGGATACAAAAGCTGTGGTATATATATATACAATGGAGTTCTACTCAGCAATTAGAAATAGCAAAATTGTGGCCTCTGAAGGTAAAGGGATGGCAATGGAAGAAATCACGCTGAGCCAAGTTAGCCAAACCCAGAGACTCGAGGGCTGAATATTTTCCCTCATTTGTGGAAGCTACAGCTAAACCCAGTGTTGGGTGAAAGTTAGTCAAACTCATGTATTAGACTGAGCAACAACAAAGCAAGACATGATCTAGCGCAACCATAGATATTTGGTGGGGGGAACAGGTGGGGAATGGGAGAGGAAGGGAGAATAGGGAGGGATCTAAGGAGACAATTAAAACTGTAGCCAACATGGCATACTCTTTATCCCCCTGAGAAGTACAATAATACTTATGCTTATCATATAATTTGGGAAAATTCACAATTGGAGCATTTGTATCACTTGTAGGAGAGAAATATAGAAGAATCAAGAAACTGGGGTGTTGGTCACGGTGGGATCTTTCTTAAGAATTAATGCATATCACATTGCTACTGTATATGAATTTACGATTGAATGATAACTGCTTAAAAATGTTTTTTAAATGACAAACTTTAAATCATGCAAAAGCTAAAAAAATCAATAAAAGCAAAAAAATCAATAAAAGACAAAGTTAAGGGCAGGAGCAGTGGCTCAGCATTTTCGGCGCTTGCCTGGGAAGCATGAGGACCGGGGTTCAAAACCCAGCACCATGTACACAACTAGGTTTTGAAGCAATGAAGGCCATGTGAAAAACTAAATAAAGTTGTTTGTCTCTTTCTGTCTCTCTCACTGTCCCTATTAAAAAAAGAAAGAAAGAAAGTCAAAATTAAATAGTGTTGTTGAAAATGTGAAACAAATGAATTTTGATGGATTAAGTTTAAATTGTCATTATTTGTGGAAACTTTTTTTTGATGATACAATAATAATACTCCTCCACCAGTACCAGACTCTGAAATTACAGTAGCCCCAATGATCATACTATGTAACATTACAGCAGTGTTTATCCAAAGACTTGAAACTTAGGGGGATGGTGCAAAAAAATGCACATTTTGGGAGAATAAAAAATAAAATGGGAAAAATGATTAATAAGGGATAGTCACATTTTTGGTCATTTTATACAGTTCATATATATTATATGCTTGTGGTGTTTCACACATACACATGTTTCAAAAAGAAAGTGGTAAAGTTATGAGAAAATAAAAATATACAAAAGCACATAAAAAAACTCAATTCCACACCAAAATTTTAGATAAAGCTCATTAAAAACGTGATAATTTTCTTCCAAATTAATCTATACCTTCTCACCAAAACTGCTATGTACATATATAAATACATCTCAGTGAATTTCACTTTTATATGTATCTAGAAACCATGATATTTTTAAAAAGTTATTAATAAAAAGAAGGAAGACCAGGAGGGGAATGGTCGATGTAAGAGGAGAGAAAAGGGGCCTAAACTACAGGAAATTTATATTTCATGCTTGTATGGTAGATCAAAATGAACCCCAATGTTTTGTATAACAATAACGTGCTAATGAAATATTCACTATGATTTATTTTTTTTTAAGAGAGGGAGAGAGTGAAAGACAGAAAGGGAAAAACAGAATCCATTTTCTCTAATTTTTCATCTGACTATGCTTAACTGACAATTATGTATATGTTAATGTGATTTGAACCCAGGTCCTCACACATGCCAGGCAAGTGCTTCAACTGCTGAGCCACTGCTCCAGCCCCTATCCTTCAATTTTTATGCTAGAAGGAACCAAAGCAAAAAGTTCTAACCTTCATCCCCAATGTGAACATATAGATAGCCAAGAAACCTTGAATGAAAAGAGAAAAATCAGCATCTATCATTACCTGACACAGGTTTATTATGAATCTCTCATATTACAAAAATAATCAACAAATCACTATATAAACAAAATCCACAGATGAATCCACGTGTTTAAGTAAAAATTGCAATCTTACCGCGCAATGGAAACATTCACATAAATCCAACCACATCAAGGATCGTCTCAGCAACTCAGCTAGACCCTGTCTCCAAATAAAAGGTAAAATCACCAAGAACGTAGTCAGTGTTAACGCACCCCTGAGTTCAAACTCCAGTATTAGAAACAAAACGCAAGCAAATCTTAGATGGAAGCATGAAGCCAGTCCCCGAGGGGCCACAGCTATTCCGCTGCAGGAAAAAAAAAAAAAACCCCTGTGGAGGTGATTCTGCGATCCTCCCACCTGTCAATCACCACACACCCTGGGAAGAGGCTGGGCTGCCACACAAAAGCCCGGTATTGCAAGAGGCCATGCTGAGGGCGCTGCGGGTAAGGGGCATGCTGCACAGGGCTGGATGGCCGCTGGGACTAGCGGGTGCTGCAGCGAGGAGGGCTCAGCCTGCTCACTCCAGGACTGCAGTGTCCTTCAGCTCCAGTTCCCGCCTCCTCCACCCTGGTTCCAAGGCCTCATTCCCAGGCTCAAGAGGCCACAGCCTACTCACCCTGTCCTGCTGCTTCGGAGCCAGGCAGGCTCCCAAAGGGTCCTCAGCAACTGCAGAGCAGAGCAAACTGGACTTCGTAGGCATGGTGGAGGAGTCTGGTAGGTGACTGTAGCAATGGCGTGCACCAGAACCAGGCAGGCTCCCAAGGGGTTTGGGACAAACAAGCTCGGTGGAGAAGCCAAGAAGCCGGACTGCAGCAATGGCGGCGGCTCCGACCTCACGCTGAGCTGACTGTGGTGCCCCCTCCTCCTCGCTGGCTGTGCGTGGGTTTGGACGGTTCTCACTACTCTGCTGCTGATTGGGCAGGGCTCCAGGCCCTCCCCTGATGCTTAGCCATTGAGCCGTCTTTCTGAGTGACAAGAGGTGGCTCCAACCCAGGAACAATGAGGCTAGAGTGACAGGCTCCTCGCTGTAGGTTTTGTCTTTATTTTTTGGTCCAGAACTTAAACTCAGAATCTTAGAAATCACCTATTTTAAGGCAAGTTTTCCTCCCAGAAGTGGGAATTAGCCCAACCAGGAGAATATCTTCATTTAACCTATCATGTAAGTTAAATTCAATTTAAGAATTATATATGTCTATGTTCGTGAATGTAAATAATATATGACAATTACTGTAAAATTTCATTTAACTTTTCTGCTTTCTTGTCTAGGAGAAGACGTATTGAGCTTTGAATGAGGAAGAAACCCCCTAAAGCAGAAATGTCCAGTGAAAATAGTTTGTGTTAGAAGCAGGAGTCTGGTGGTACATTTTCAGAGTAAAATGTTCAGCCTTTATTGGATTCATTTGTACTCATTTTAGTTAAGCCCTTTATTTTGCTTGCTTCAATTTAAAAATTGGCCAGTCATATGGATTGTACCCCAGTGTTCCTCTAATAAGAGTAAAGGGCAGCACTGCTTCAGGTTAGTGATTAGAGCAGGTGGATTGCCTACCCAGGTGCACTTGCTTGCTAGAATCTGTAGCATGCCCTTCTGCAGAAGTAAACTTTGTCCTGCCCCAAAATTTCCTATCATGTGATTGCATTTCATCTGGCACCTCAGTATTTCTAACAATTTTATTTGAAACAGTATGTGAGGCACAGGGTAATATAAAATTTTCCAGTATTTACATTAACAAATAAAAAAAACAGTAGGAATTGATTTTATAACATGATCCAATATTTTGAGAGTATCATGTGGCTGGTGAAGTATTATTACTTAAGTATAGGTATTTTTGGAAGTACACCCTCAAATCTGACACATTCCAGCAAGTCTCAGTTCATAGCAGTCACATTGTAGATTTGAGAGCTATGTCTCCCCTGACCACAGAATGTAAGGAACCTGGTTATCCCCCTACCACCACCTTTTAATGCTAGAGATGTTTGAGAAAATTCCATACTAATACTTCTCCACAGGCCTGAAGAGCAGGAGAGGCAAGGCCCTGAGTTGAAAACAGGAAGCACCAACCAGGAGTGTCACTAGTAGATCTTTCATCCCTCTGATGCTGGCCACAGTCCATTCTCATTTCAGATGTCTGACAGCAAAGAAAGAAAGATTGTATCTCACAAAGTGGGGTAAGCACACCCTCCATTTTCTCCACAGCCTTGACTCTATTGTTTAAATACATTAAATGCAAACTTCTTATTTGGCAATATGACCTTAGATCTTATGAACAGCTTGTGGTGTCTGTGGTATCTCTTTCATGACCAAACCCCACAGTTAATAAGTTGCTGGGCTGGGATTCAGAATGAGCTGTGCCTCATTCCAAAGTCAAAGTATTTCCACCAGACCACAAGACTCAAACAAAACTTAACTCTGCATTTCAAAAAAAAAAAA
>PVKS010044827.1:0-14131 GCA_004027875.1 Aplodontia rufa | reverse complement strand
TGAGAGTGAGAAAGAATCAACTTTTCTTAATGTTTTTTCCATCTGCCCTTTTATTTCTCCAACACTTAGTTGTGTGTGTGTGGTGCTTGGGTTTGAACGCAGGTCCTTGCACCTGCTAGGTAAGTGCTCCAACCACTGAGCCACTACTCCAGCTCAAGACCAAGCCTCTATCCTAGGGGCCTTTGGGGAATATTTAAGATCCAAACCACAGCACCAACTGTTCCAATGGATAAGTCAGCCCTGGCACCAATTTGTAAAGAGCCTTGAATGTTACAATCAAACATGATCACACTTCCTTCATCAACCGTTGTTCAAGCCAGAATCCTAGGATCAGACTGTGTTTTAGAAAGCCAGCTAAAGAGAAAAAGAGAAAGAACAGATTGTTCAGTCAGGTGTGGTGGCACATACCTGTAATCCCAGCAACTGAGGAGGCTGAGGCAGGAGGCACCTTTAAAGCCAGCCTCAGCAACTTAGCGAGGCCTTGTCTCAAAAGATAAAAGGGCTATAGGGATGTGGCTTAGTGATAAAGCACCCCTGGATTTAATCCCTGATACCAAAACAAAACAAAACACACTATTGGACCAGGAAGAAGGTGGTCACCATGATGGAGATGGGACATTAGCAGGTCCTAATGAGGGCAGCTAGCATGCTCATTACTCTCAAGGGCTACTCTCTAGGTTTCCACTACACAAAGGCATGGCCTGGGCACAAGTAGGTGGTGGTGATAGACGTCCCCAAATGGGTAACAATAGCTGCTGAGCTTGCCTAACAAAAACAGCAAGGCATAAGCCAGGTATGAGCCATCCAGGTAAAGTATAGAGAGATGTGCCAAGCCAGGGCTCTCAGGCCCACTGTCTGGTTTTATAAATAAAGTTTTATTGAACACAGTCCTGCCTACTTGGCTCCATATTGTTTACGGCTACTTTTGTGCAGAGTTGAACAGTTGCAGCAGAGAGCAAATGCCCCACAAAGCCTCAAATATTTATTATCTGGCCCTTTACAGATAAAATTTGCCAATCCCTCCTTTCAGGCAATGGGGGGATTTTGTGATGTTTCAGAGTACGTGCAATTTCAAATAAGCCCTGCTTCTCAGTCATCAGTGGCTGTGTCTAACACAGTCTGTGTATTTCCTTCCTCATGCACACAGATCAAAACAAAAACTGCAGATTGCTGGGTGTGGTGGCGCATTTCTGTGATCCCAGCAACTCAGGAGGCTAAGACAGAAGGATTTGCAAGTTTGAGACCAGCCTCAGCAACTTAGCGAGGCCCTAAGCAATGTGGCAAGACCCTGTCTCAAAAATGAAAAAATAAAAGGGCTGGGGATGTGGCTCCGTGGTTAAGCACCTCTGGGTTCAATCCCCAGTATCAAAACCAAAAGAGCAAAACAAACCAAAATGAAAAACAAAAGCTCTGCAGATTATCCTCAAGCTGGTGGGAAATGGCTCATCTGTTTGGGTTACTGGAGAAATCCTACAGAAAACTCGCCCAAACAGAGCACAAGGATTACCTGCAGAGGACAGGTCAGGGAGGTGGGGAGGAGAGCTGTCTGGGGGACGGCAGGCTATGCCATTCAAAAAGTCCTGCCTGCCCTTTTACAACGACTTAGATCATCTGCAGTACTCATTGGGTACTTTACCTGACCTAATTAAAAGTGAGATTGCTGTTTTAACTGAGAAAAATGGGACTTTCAACTGTTTTAGAAAGAAGAAAAGAATAAACATTATCAAGACGATCTCTTAGAAGATTAGGACAAAAAAAAAATATCTAGGAGGAGAAGCTTCAAAGCCGTTTTTGTTTTCGCCAGGTTTGAAATACAGAGACAGTCCTGATAATTTTATCTTCCTCAAAATATAACAAATAAAGCCTATTTACTACTCCCGGGCAATTCCTTACATAAATTAACACACACACACACACACACACACACCACAAAACACTTTAAATAAATCCTCTTGCAAGTCTCAAATCTATCATTTGCCTTCCTATGGTGAGGGCTTTATGCCACAGATCAATGAGATTTGAAAGTTTTGGAGATGATTTTGTTTTTCATACCTTGCTATTTGATGAGTTTTCAGATGGTCGTTTAAAGAACAGCTTACGTGATCTCTCTCCCGGATCTCAGAGAGACTTCCAATGAGCTGGCATGTTGAGAGATGGGTAGCAGAGATATAAATACATTTTATCTCGTTTCTCGAAGTCAGCTTTTAAAGCTAGTTCCAACACACTACTAAGTGAATTCATAAAAAATCTTTTTTTAACCTCGAGAATGATATTTCTACTTCTTATCATCACATTTGGCAGGAGGAATGCTTTTAGAAGCATCATCTTTCCTATTTTTTTTAAAACTACTTTCTAGGCACAAACTATGTCACAAAAAGCACATGGAAAGATGGTCAGAATCCCCTTGACTGTGTTTCTGAATATGTTGATTTAAAATGGGATAAGACTAGGCATGGGATAATCCTAGCTGCTCTGGAGGCTGAGGCAGGAGGATCACAAGTTCGAGGCCACCTTCAGCACCATAGTGAGAGCTTGCCTAAAGATAAACTATACAAAGTGTATGTCGCTCAGTGGTACAGTGTCCCTGGCTTCAAACACCAGTACAGCAAAAAATAATTAATTAGTTGGATAAGATATTCCAATGTTCCTAATTAGAACTTTTTTCAACCAGCTATATAGAAGGTAAATTGCTCTGTGACTATAAAGACCATCCAGTCTTGGTAGAACACGCATTTAGAAATAATTTCATACATAATTCATTATTATTTCCTTTGTTAAATAATCTATTAGGCCGCCCTGTGTGGGCCTATGTTAAACTCAGGTGTACAGAGATTAAAGATCTCTTTCTTGCCATTAAGTTGCTCATGATCCAACTGGGAAGTTGGACACAGGAAAGATTAACAATACAGTGTAGCAAGTGTGTCCTGGACCCTCTCCCTGAAGGCTTCTCTTGTTGCCTTGGTGTGCGCCAACAAGATTGATTGGTTGACTCGTTGACTGATGGGTTCCCAAGCCTCATTTCTTAAAGGAACATTATCAACAGGGCTCATCAAATGGCATTGCACAAGAACAAACAGACAGATTAGGTGGAAGTAAGCCGAATCGCTTGCCTTCTGCCACGCAGGATAAATTTCTATCTCAGCCCCTCCATGAAGAATGGATACAGCGCACTGATATGGCTGCTCCTTGCTTCCTTTTCCAGGCTACAGATCTTAGCTTGCCTTTATGCTACCACCACTTTTTTTATTTTTTATATTCCAGGTACCAAGGATTGAACCCAGGGGTGCTTAACCACTGAGCCACAGCCCCAGACCTGTTTATATTTTATTTTGAGACCAGGTTTTGTTAAATTGCTTAGGGCCTTGCTAAATTGCTGAGGCTGGCCTGAAACTTGCAATCCTCCTATCTCAGCCTCCTGAGCCACTGGGGTTACAGGCATGCACCACTGTGACCAGCTACCACCACTTTAACTGTATATATATATTTGGGAAGCCAATAAGCAGGAAAAGATGTTATTGTTACTTAACAATTGTAAGAGGTGGAGCAGAAACAGGACAGATATGACAGATATGATAGGATCGCAGCTCTGGAAGCCATGCGAGTGAGGTCCCCACATACATGGTGCAGACATGGACAAATTCCTCTAATCCCTAACCACTAAGCTACAAAACATTTGGTTGCAAGTAACTGAATATCTAATTAAAGTGGATAAACAAAAGGGGATTTGTTTTAAATACAGAATAATCAATCCAGAGACATTGGATTCTAAACAAGAGGCAGGAATGGTATTCAAAATACTTAACCTGTACACCACAGGCTTGAACAAATCAGATGCCTGACCGGTCAGAACAAACCTGAGCTGTAAACAACCATTGCTGTCTCATCAGATATCTGGCTAAATTCCATCCCCAGTTCCAGGCTGACTCAGCGGCTCAGCGATGTTAGCCCTTGGGTCAGCTTCTGAGGGATTCTCTTGCCCTTCCATTTGTGGTGACAACACGGCTGCCACACCTCCAAACATCACTTCCTTATCTACCACTAAAGTCTAAAAGCAGGAAGGAAGGGATGAAGGCGCCCCTCTCTTTTTATCAGAGGGAACTTTTCCCCAGAAATCTCCTTCTCAGTATTATTTGCCAGGATCAGGTCACATGTCCATCTTTCTTTTCTTGCAGTGCTGGGGATAGAACACAGGGCGTTGGATATACTAGGCACGTACTCTACCAATTAGTTACACAGGACAATGGGAGAACAGAGGTTAGCTTGGTCTGATCACAGTTCATCCTCTTGGGCTGCAGAGAGTCCTACCTTGCCAAAATACACTGCTTCCTATTCTAGAACCAAATCTGGTTCTATTACCTGGGGAAAGGCAGAGTTGGGGGACAGTGAGAAAAAGCTATGGGCAGGCATCCAGCAATGTCTACCACATGGACCTTTCAGTAAGAAGCAACTCTGCAGTTTTCAATGGTACCCCAAGGGGTGGGAGGTGTTCCCAAAGCTGAGCACCCACCAACGCTGCTCCTTTTCTCTGAGATGGAGCCATCAAGGTCCTGGGCATGTGGCTCTGGAGATCTTCAAGATGGCGATTCAACGTCAATCCATACATAAAAGTTCAGTGCTTGAAAGCCCTGATCTCAGACACTGCGAACGGGGACTCCTGGTTCACTACTGTCCTTAGTGGGCCACATTTGTGCCCTAGATTTTCCAAGTTTGATTTATAACCCTTATGCCACAAAAGCTGAGGCTGTCCGCGGCCTACCCTCTCCATGTGTGCAGCACCTTGGGAAGCCAGCGGGGACCGTGAGACTACAGAGCAGGCCCACTGTTATCAGGTGTTTCCGAAAAAGAACATTTAGTTTAACCCCTGTTTCAAAGAGAAATATCAATGAAAATTAAAATCCGAACAAAGCCAAACAAAACTGTCCTATGGTGGTTTCCCTGTCTGTAACAATGAAGAAATCACAAAAGCACCAAGAGAAAGAATCCTAGGTAATGGGCGTTTTGTTTTGTGGGACTGGGGCTTGAACCCAGGGCCTAGAACATGCTAGGCAAGTGCTCTACCAGTAAGCTACATCCTCAGCTCTTTTCATTTTGTATTTTGAGGCAGGCTGTCACTAAATTGCCCAGGCTAGCAGGCATGGTGGCACATAACTGTAATCCCAACAACTCTGGAGGCTGAGGCAGGAGGCTTTCAAGTACAAGGCCAGACTTGACAATTTAGCAAGACCCTGTCTCCAATAAAAGAATTAAAAAGGGCCGAGAATATAGCTCAGTGGTAAAATGTCCTTGGGTTCAATCCCCAGTACCATGAATGAATAAATGAATGATTGAATAAAAATTGCCCAAGTTGGCCTCAAATATGCAATCCTCTAGACTTAGCCTCTTGAGTAGCTGGGATACTAGGTGTTTGCCCTCGTGCCCAGCTGAAGGCAATATTTTCAGTGTGGGAAATCCTTTGACCTACAGTTGCTGGCTTAGGGACTCAGCCCTGCTAAGGGCAGGACTAGGTCTGACTCCTCTATGGGTTTATTCAGTTCATATCATGATGGGCTTTGTTCTGGGTCCCACATGGCACCCACGGCCTGGGTCAGTCATCTTGCAGGTACAGTCAGCCCATTTATGTAGACAGGTTATAAATACACCCCTAATGTTCTGTACCTGCCTTTCCCTGTGCCATTGTTAATATGATTTTGCAGCCCTTTGCGTCAAGAGATTGAGCCCACGTTCTCAGCTTTGAACCCAGGCTGACCTCATGACTCCCTTCAGCTCACAGATGGTAGTAAAGGTGATATGGAGTTAATCCAAGCCCAGCTCTCCTACTTCCTCTTGGTCCTAGCAGCCCTGGCATGACTGAGAGAACAAGTCTGGGCTTGCTTGCAGTGTGACCAGAGACTCAGGACTCAGTCACTACCATTGCTGCACCAAAAAGTCAGTCAATCACCAAACATATGAGTGAAGCCATATAAGACCAGCCAGGCCCCACCAACCCATCAGCAGGCAGGTGAGGCCTGAGCAAGCTAAGCCACAAACAGCTTGGTATAGTCAGATCATGTACTTGACCAGGGACTTACGAGGAATACTAAAGTGTTGTTTCTATAAACCATTAACTTTGGGGGTGTTTTGTTACACAGTAATAGCTAACTGATACGCCACCAGTTACAGAGATGACCTGGGCCTCTTCCCAACCCACCCTCACTTCAGGAGAAAGTGCTTTAGATACTGGGAGCTGGAATATCATCTCTATTTCAGTGCAAGTCATGATGAGTCTTTTCAAAATCTCAAAGGAGATGTTGGGGTTGCCTACAGCTTTATGGAATCCATAAGCCCTAAGGATATCTAGTCTTCCAACCTGGATTAAGCTCTCAGTGCCACTGAACAGCATTCTGTTAAATCTGTTCCTGGCTATGTAATTGGGATCACAAATGTGACATGAAGAGATAAATCCTTGCTTTCAATACCTGGAGCTACTCAAGGAAAACAGTCCCACTCATCTAGGACTCTGGGGTCCCTCTTCATGTAGGGACTGTAGACACACCTCTTGGCATCAGACTTTTCATGCCAGCTCAGAGGCTTGACCCAAATCCAAACCAAAACTTGATGCCCTGCCAGTCTATGATATCCACTGACCCCATATGGGTAAGCAGTAAAAATCCCTTCTATACGACGCAAGCAGCCTCCAAAAAGCTCAGATACATATCCATCACCTCTGGGTGCCCTGCTAGCCCATACTTGGTACATTCTTTTTGATCCCTTCCACCCCATAAAGTTGTTGTTTTTTTTTTTTCTCTATACCAGGCTTTTGCCTAGGAGGATGGTGATCCCTAATTTGTATAGCTCAGAATAAGCATGGAGACTGAGAAGAACCCTGATCAGAAAACTCACAGTCCTTCTTTTAAAACGAACCTCTAGCGGGGCACAGTGTCATATGCCTGTAATCCTAGCGGCTTAGGAGCCTGAGGCAGGAGGATCACAAGTTTGAGGCCAGCCTCAGCAACTTAGGCCCTAAGCAACTTAGTGAGACTCTGTCTCAAAAAAATAAATAAATAAAAAGGGGTTGGAATATGGCTCAGCGGTTAAATACCCCTGGGTTCAATCCCTAATACCAATAAAATTTACTTATTTGTAAATAAAAAAGAAAGAAAAATAAACCTCCAGGGGGAGGACGCAGAGAGGTTGGTTTAATTTCATCAGTGCACGTCTTATGCTTATGTGGAAGTATCACACTGAACCCATTATTTACTGCATGTTAGCCAGAAATTTAAAATAAAATAAATTGACAATACATTATTAATTTTTAAAAAATAAATAAAGGGAGGGGCTGGCGCAGTGGCTCAGCAGTTAGAGTGGGCGAGGATGCAGGCTTGAACCCCAGCACCACGTACACAACGAAGTGTCGGAGCAACGAAAGCCGCATGAAAAACTAAATAAAATTGATTTGTTCTCTCCTGTCACTGTCCTTCTTTCTCTTTAAGATATAAAAATAAAAATAAATAAATAAAGGGAACTTCCAAGAGCACAAAGCAGTGAATCAGCTTTTTAAGAAGTGAAATGAATCAGTTGCCGGGGTCCAAAGCATTTTTTTCTCATCATAAAATGTTACACAAATTGTAGCCTGGAGATCTAGGAATCCATTTATGTAAAAGCTCAGGTAGGAAAAATGTCAAGGTAAAAATGAAAGGTTCAGCCTGTGGAACTTTCAGGGTTTTCCCCTGCTCTCCTGGCCCCCAGCATCACTGATACATGTGCTGTTTCCTTGCTCATATTCAGAAGTCTTGAATCAAGTTCAAGGAATCCACCTATGCTCTTGTCTCTCTCTTTTCCCCCTTAAGGCCCTATTTCAAAATCTGCAAGGGAGCCTTGAATAGGTAGGCTTATGCTGGTGGGAGGTTTTTCGGCTGTTTTCCCCCTCTCCTGAAAGAGGCCCTTGAAAGTTTCTCTCTCTCCCAGGGAGACAGTGGGGATCAAAGGAGTTTCCTGAGCAAGGTGGCCATTTTGCCAAGCTCAGAAGTGTGAAGCAGAATGTCATCCAGTCCCAGGTTGCAGATAATGGGGACCCTGTTCTGCTCCACACGTAACCCTGGATGTGAATCTAGCTAGAAGCCTACAATTCCCGCACAAAGGTGAGACTGGGAATCACCTTCCTCGGCGTCGGGAAGCCCGCTCCCAGGCCCTTCCCCTGGAGGACAGGACACTTCCACATTGAACTTTGGCTTTTATGCCAGTCTGGCAGTGGGAGTCAGACATTGACAGTAAAGAGTCTCTTCCTTTTTTTTTAAAAGCATGGGATGCTTTGGGGCTGCAGGAGCCTTATTATGTGATGAGTCAGTAAGACTCCAAGGACAGCAGTCAGAAACCTGGTAACCTGTGCCACTCCAGCTAAAAATGGAATCAGATGAGAAAACCCCACGCAGAAGCCAGTCCCCTGGGGCACTTCTGTATGATGGCAGCAAGGCTTCTACTGGGTCTCCTGCAGCAGCTTCTTGCAGTAAAATAAGTAAAGGACTTAGTCTTCGGAGTTTTAAATTTGTCTCCGCACCCCCTCACTCGCTGTGCAATTTTTAGGTGACCTATTCTACGTCGCCTTTGCTTTCTCAGAAAAAAGGGTTCATGATAAGTCCAGAGTGGTGACAGAATATTAGATGGCATGATGCACTGTTACATAAAACACATTTCAGGGACCAACAGCAGTTGCTGGGCTGTGTTTGACTATTGTATCAGTCTGGATAGATGGGGTCACAGGTGCTAGTAAATTACTCCTATGGTCTCAGGAGCTTAGCAGATTTAGTTTTTTTTTTTTCTTTTCTTCTTCTTCTTCTTCTTCTTTTTTTTAGAGAGAGAGAGAGAGGGAGAATCAACTTCTATTGAGTTTTTCACATGGCTTTCGTTGCTCCGACACCTAGCTGTGTACATGGTGCTGGGGTTTGAACCTGTGTACTTGCACATGCCGGGCAAGCGCTGTAACCGCTGAGCCGCCGAGCCACCACTCCAGCCCTGATTTAGTTCTTATAAGTGGTCCATTTTGGGGTGTATTAGTTTTTTGTCATTGGGACCAAGTACCTGAAAAAGGTAACCTAGAGGAGGAACGATTTGTTTTGGCTCACGGATTCTGTCCATGGTTGGCCAGATCCATGGTTTTGGGCCTGAGAGGGGCAGAACATGATGGCAGAAAGGTGGAGAAAGGAAATCTCAGCTCATGGCAGCTGGGAAGCAGGGAGGGGAGGGAGGCACCAGCCAGGGATGAGATATAGTCCCCAGGGGCAAGTCCCCAGGGACCAGCTCCCTCCAACTAGGTTCCTCCTCCCACCATCTCCACCACCTCCCAAAAGTCCAATCAGATATGAATCCCTCAGTGGGCTACACTGATGGGATCATGATCCAGTCACCTCCCCAAAGCCCCACTTCTGAACATTGCTGCACTGGGGACCAAGCCTTCAGCTTATGAGCCTGCAGGGGAAGATTTCAGATCCAAACTATCACATGGGGGGTGAACACCTTTCTGTCCGTACACCCTTTCACTTTGGGACCTGACCTGTCAGAATGTCCCCAACCTGGGAAATGGCTGCGTTCATGGCACAGGAAATGACACAGTGTCTCTCAAAGCTTAAAGTGGCACAGGTCACCTCTGCTAAGTTTTCATTGGCCCAAATCATTCACATGCAAGTCTGTCCTAAATAAAGTGGGAATAGAGTCAGGTATGGTGGTGCACACCTCTAATCCCAGCAACTTGGGAGGCTGAGGCAGGAGGATCGCAAGTTCAAGGCCAGCCCCAGCAACTTAACAAGGCTCTAAGCAACTTAGTGAGACCCTGTCTCAAAATAAAATACAGAAAGGGCTGGGGATGAGGCTCGGTATTAAAACATGCTGGGTTAAATCTCCAGTACCAAAAAAAAAAAAATGGAAATATAAAATCCTTCCACACAGGAAAATATTTTGAGCCATATATCATCGTGCATGGAAACAAAATCCAAGAAACCAGGCACAAATATGGAAACTCTTCTCTCTTATAAAATAAAGCAAACCCTTCCTGAAAGATAGCTCGTGGGCTCATACGAAAGCTTTCCAGTGTGGGGCAGCCGCCTCCACCTCTCCGTTCCATCATCCTTAGTTGGAATGTTATTTTCAAACGAGAGTAAGGAATTGGGTGTCCTTCCATGAA
Source organism: Aplodontia rufa (assembly GCA_004027875.1). Taxonomy (NCBI): domain Eukaryota; kingdom Metazoa; phylum Chordata; class Mammalia; order Rodentia; family Aplodontiidae; genus Aplodontia; species Aplodontia rufa. The sequence goes on along the minus strand of PVKS010044827.1, from coordinate 3,978 downwards.
TGGAAGGAAAAGAGAGTTCCAATTAAATAGGGAGCAAAGCAGAAATCCTTAGCTGACCAGAAAATGAATAGGAACTTCATCCCACCCCTCCAAGAAAGGGAACTGAAAAAGAGGAAACAACAATGTGAAAAATAATCAACACAAAACGGAAGCAATAAAAGCGCATTTATGGGCTTTGACACCAAAGGAGTCCCCAGCGAGGTGGTGGAAGGGAGCCGCGGTGTGCAGGGCGAGCGAGATCGCACCTCTCCTGCGAGGGCTGGCAAGAGAGGCCCGTCACTTCATCTTCCTGTTTCCCAGCTCTCTGGTGGGTTCATTTGCTGTTTTGTGAGAGGCTTTTTGAAGTGATTTTCACACCTGTTCTTCTGCACCCCTTCCCAGTCTTCCGGTGCGTTCATTTTTAGCTAACATGGATTCCCATCTCTATTGCACTCGCCCTGAATTTCCTCGGTTGGTTCTGCTAGATCTCTGCAGGACTCAAGACCCAGCTCACCCATCCATCCAGCTCCTGCCTGGCCATTTAGCCAGGGAGTGTAGATAGCAGCTGGGGCATCCGCTGACTTCTGCGGCCAAGCTCTCTCCAAGAATAACAAGTTGGCTCTTCCTCTTGGGCCATCTGATGCTGACCCCACCCCATCCCACCCACCCCTGAAAGTCCTCTTCCAGTTCAGCCAAAGCCCAAAATCTCATCTACAGCAGATTCTCCCTTACCCAGGAAATCCTGACTCAGGAATTCGGATAATTTGACGTTGGGCACTGCAGGGTGACAGCCTTGTTCAGTTGTCACCTCTTCAAGTGACTTTTATTTATTTTGGTACCAGGGAATGAACCCACTGAGCCACATCCCCAGCCATTTTTGTGTTTAATTTGAGACAGAGTCTTGCTAAGTTGCTCAGAGCCTCACTAAGTTGCTGAGGCTGGTCTCGAACTTCCATCTTCCCATCTCAGCCTCCCGAGTTGCTGAGATTACAGGCGTGAGCCACTGCGCTCAGCTTCAAGTGATATTATTTTAAGGGAAAGGGACAGTGAGAGAGGCAGAGAAAGAAACAACTTAATTTTTCACGTGGCCTTAGTTGCTCCAACACTTAGTTGTGTACATGGTGCTGGGGTTTGAACCCGGGTCCTCGTGCAAACCGCTGAGCCACTGCTCCAGCCCCTTCAAGTGCTATTTTTGAATAGGCAAGCATCCTGGGTTTCCAGTTCCATGTAGAAGCAAGGCTTCAGTGCCTTAGGGATCCTCCGAGGAGATGAATCAGTGACTGTTCACCTCCTGAGGCCTCTTGCTGAGAAACACGCTGCCACCTCAGGCCGGGCTGGCGGCTCCAGGCTGTGGGTGTTCCATTCCCTCCTTTGGAAAGCATGGTTAGGAAAGGTGACCCCCTGGCCCATCTGGATGGTGCTAGCTCTGTCTGAGGGGAGGCCCACCCCTGCTGTGCCTTTACATGGCTTTCAGCTTCCCCAGGCAGCTGGTGACGAGTCCAGCATCCCTGGGGATTGGGGTGGAGACTGGAAACACCTTTTTAAAAATGGCCTCACACAGCGGCCCTTGTTAGCAGCTCTGCACAGGGCTGACTATACACATGCTCTGTCAACAGAAGGGGAACCTTTCATTTTTATTGGTCCCCAAACATAGGGCTGTGTTTTATTTTTGGAAGGAATTATGCAGGCAGCCCTATCCTGCGGTATTGACTTTTTACTGCCATGCTCAATGAAGTAGATAGATTGAAAGTATCTAACAGATGTGGTGCCAGTCCAACTGCATGTGGCCTGCGGGCCGTATTTTAAATTCCAGCATTCAAAGTCAAGGTGAAATGTGCCCTGGAAGCCCAGCACTAATTCAATTAAACATAATTATATAAGTATAGATTCAGATCTTAAAATACTCCTTTCCCACTGCATGATGTCATTGGGCACAATTCTTCTAGGACCAATCCTTTGGTGATAGCTTCAATCCCAATCCAAAGCCTCAGCTTGCCTGGGAATGTTAAAGGCAACAGGGTTCATACTGATCTTTCTTTCGAATGAATAACTAATTGTGCCATGGTACCCTGATTCTCTGCCTCCTGGTCAGAAAGAAGCTCGGGATTTCTTGCTCCAGTCTCATCCAAGATATTGAACAGGAACTTCCTGGAAAGAGAAAGAGGGACTCTGTAGGAGGACCCAGACACAGAGTACAAGAACTGCCTACAAGGGTGCATGAGGCAAGGTTAAGAGCCTAGGCTCTGAATTAGTTTTCTATGCTGTGTAACAAATCCCCACAAACTCAGCGGGTTGAAGCAACACGCTTACGTCATCTGTTTCTGTGGTTGGAAATCTGGCATTGGCTTTGCTGGGTCCTCTGCCCGGAGCTCACAGGCTGCAAAGTGCTGGCCAGGCTGAGTTCTCATCTGGAGACTCAACTAGGGTATAGTTTGAGACCCACTTCAAGCAAGTTATCCATTTCCTTGTGATTGTGTTGTGTAAGGGCCCCAGGTGTTTGCTGGCTGTGGTTAGAGGTGACTCTTGTACACAGGAAGCCACCCGCAATTGTCATGTGGCCTGCTGCACAAGGGCAGCTTGCTTCCTTACAGGAATCAGGAGACTCTTTCTTGCTCCTGTTGTTTAAACCAGACTTTTATTAAGGTAGCATAATCCTGGGAGTGACATCTGTTACCACTGCCACATTCTATTGAATAGTCACAGCTTCTGCTCACTCTCAAGGGGACAGGATTCCACGAGGACATGATTCACTGGATGTCACGCTAGGGAGTGTCCACCACCACCCACAAACTACTGCATGGGTTCCCATCTTGTCTCTGCCTCTTATGAGTTAGGTGACCTCAGGGGAGTCATTTAGCCTCTCAGCCCTAGGTTTCTGTTTATAAACCGCACAGGATTCTTGGGAAAATGAAATAAAATATTCTACCTGAACTATTCAGCAAAGTGCCTGACACATAGTAAACACTCAATAAAATGTTAGCCATGATGATGGTAGTTACTAATATTAATACTGGCATTAATATTAGCCTGGATAGTAAGATCTGTATTGGATATTAAGAAGAGACACTTGGGAGGCTGAGGCAGGAGGATTGCAAGTTCAAGGCCAGCCTCAGCAACTTAGCAAGGCCCCAAGTAACTTAGATTCTGTCCCAAGATTAAAAAAAAATAATAAAAGGGCTGGAAATGTAGCTCAGTGACAAACACCCATGGGTTCAATGTGTGTTAGAAGGAGAAGGTAGGGGAGAGGGAAGGGAAGAGGGGGAGAAGCAGAGAAGGAACAGATTGTAGCTACCTCTGTCCATGGCTACAAAACCCTCAAAAAAAGGCCAGATCCACATTGTTGGCTGCTCTAAAACCCTGGAAGGAGATCAGATCCACCTGGGCTGGACCTGGCGCATCATGGGAGTCAGGCAATAATGGCAGCCTCTCAGCCTTGGTAAACGTGTTAGGGGATGCGCATGCTCAGAGAATGCAAGTGTGCTTTGGCGAGATGTCTGCTCGTCTGCAGTGAGCCCTGGAGCAGTCGAGCTCACCGAGTGGGTGGCCACACTAGGTGGAGCAGAAGAAACCCTGTTGAGCACCTGTCCCAGGTTGGGTCTGATTGATGCCTCACCTACAGAAAGCTCTCCTATGTCCAAACTCCTGTATCCCACACCTACAACTCTATCACCGCTTCACCTAGAATAACAAGAGCAGAGTTTACTAGCGCCAGAAACCATAAATCCCATGAGAAGAATTTTTTTAAATTGTGAGTAAAATAGACCTGCAACACCCCCATCACTGGAGCAACCACCAAAACACACCTCTCACGAAACATACAAGCCAAAGATACAAGAGTTATAACTCCCACGGACAACAATAGCCACATTACCCATTCTGGTTTTTCGGCTCATGGCGGGATGTGCTGGCCAGGCCCCTTCCCAAGTCCTGCATCAGGGTGGCTCAGTTGTCCTGCTGATGCACCTCGGCAGAGCCTTATTTGTGCAAATTCCCTGTAAG
>PVKS010044826.1:0-14127 GCA_004027875.1 Aplodontia rufa | reverse complement strand
CACCCTTATCCCTCCCTTCCCCTTCCCACAATATCTCTAAAAAAGGATTATGTTGTATAGCATTACATCTTATCTGGATTTAACACATGATAATAGACCAACTTTCTCGCTGGCCAGGGTCTAGTCCCAACCTCCACAGATGAGTGGAGACAACCATTAGTTCTCTGGGTTAAGCTGATTTTACTCAGCATAATTTCTTCCATAGCCATCCATTTACCTCCAAAGGCTGCAATATCATTGTTTCTAATTGCTGTGTAAAATTCCATGGCATAAATGTACCACAGTTTTTGGATCCATTCATCCAGTGAGGGTAGCTGTCCATATTTTGATTCCAGTAAATACTGACAAATGGAATTTCTCTTTTTTTCCATTCATCACAAACCAATCTCTCCATTTACAATGATTCTCTAAAACCAAACAGAACCATTTGCATACAAAAAGAACATGTCCAGTTTAGGTTTGTCTGCCACAAATATTAATCTTAATGACATTCTATTTGCATACAGTCAAACAGAACTATTTTTATACCTATTTTACAAAAACAATATAGGAAGGAAGGCAACTGTCTTAAAGCCTGGTTACATTTTGTTCTTTTACGGATCCTTTTTTTTTTTTAAGTTTATTAGAAGTATATAGCGATACAGGATACGGATGAGGGGGAAACATTGTCAAAGCAGTAGCAATCAATGTGTATAAACTTAAGAGCTTTTTTTAAAAAATAGAATTTAATTAAATAGATCCTAACAATTTCATAAAAGTTGCACCTATAAAACTCTTTCTCTTGATAGAGATATATTTATTTTTGGTGGGATTATTGAGGAGGAAGGACACTAAATGAACCTGATATTTATTCCTGATGGTGGGCTATTTGCTGGAAGAAAAATGGCTATGCACGTGTTTAGTAGCATCATCCACATTTTTACTTATAGAAATTAAGCCATAGGCCTAGAGGTTTTGAAACATGGTGTTTATCATTTACTCAGGATATGTGCACAGAAAAAGAGCGATCATCTACTATTTAGAAGCCAGGTGTCATGATTTGGATGAAAAGTGTCCCCTAAAAGCTCATGGGAGACATCTGAGAAGGCTGAGGGGAAATGATTGGGTTTTGGGTTATGAGAACCTTAACTCATTAGTTAATCCCCTAATAGGGATTTACTAGTAACTAACTGTATGCTGGTAGGGTGTGGCTGGAGGAGGTGGGTCCTTGGGGGCTAGAATTTAGGGTATATATTTTGTACCTGGCGTGGAGTCTTTCTCTGCTCCCTGGAGCCACACTCTTCCACCATGATGTTCAGCTTCACCTCAAGCCCCAAGGAGTGGAGTGTGCCTTCTAGGACAAGGACCTCTGAAACTGTGAACACCTAAATAAATTTTTCCTCCTAAAATTTTTCTTGTCAGTGAAAAAGCTGACTTAAGACACCGGGTGACTATTCATCTCATTTGTGAGTTTTAAAAATTCTCTTTTACACATGAATGTAATCCAAGAGCACCCTTTCTATCTGCTACTTTCTAAGGAATTTTGGAATGCAAAGAAGGAAGAAGTCCATGTTGACAAACAAATTTCCAGTATACATTTTTTTAAACAAACACATTAATTCAACTAAACAAAACATCTTTAAAAATATTTTAACAATTTGTAAATATATTTATGCATAGTCTGCTGATTAAAAACACTTCAACAACATTAACAGTACGTATAACAATTTATAGTATGTAATTTGGTTCAGTTTACAGTTATATATATTGCATTTTTAAACAAATACCATCAATCCAAATGTATGATTTACGCTATCCCTAATTTAACAAGAAAAAATAGCTTCATAAAATGCCTTCTAGGCATTTATTGTGCCAAATATTTTAATGATTATTCTTATTATTATGTAAGAATAATACTCATTTAGTAAAAAAAGAGATCTTCTTACCGCAAGGTCACTGAAGAGTTTCCAGGATGTCCAAAATAAAATCTAGTTATCCTTTCCATGAAATAAACAGAATAGCAGCAATTCCTAGGTATCTGTTAAACACAAATTTTTTTATAGTAATTGTTCCTTAAGTAAATGACTTGTCACAGAGTAAAAATAAAATTTTAGAAATGGCCTAATTTGGATTATGCTCACACATGTCTAAGGTAAGAAATTTCATCATGAAGTATATGTTAAAAATTAATGATTATTTCCAACTTTCCTAATTCTTATACAAGTTAAAGGTTCTCTCTTACCATGGAATCAAAGCTTATTTCTGGGGGCTGAAGCAGTGGCTCAGTGGTTGGAGTGCTTGTCTGGCATGCGTGAGGATCTGAGTTCGAACCCAGCAACACATGCCCAACTAAGTGTTGGAGAAACAAAGGTCAGATGAAAAAAAATAAATAAAATTGATTCTCTCTTTTTCTCTACCTCTCTCTTTAAAAAATGTATTTTTGAAAATAATCTGAAGAAATATTATGTGAACACACAGAGCTTTGAGATAGACTAAGAACATCCTATGTTCTATGGAACAAAATGCTAAGATTTCTGTAACATATGTAAATGAACACATTGATTTGAGATATATTAGTACTACATTACTACATGCACACATATGTATATAAAACTAATTCTGACAGTGTTTCTAGTGGCACTGTACTTTCTAGCTCCAATGGCTAGAGAAAAAAAATCTTAGTAGGAAAGCTATGTTGTCTTTTTTAAAAAATTGGTCCAGCATCACCTTATATATTGAAGGGATTTTTTGGTTCACATTCATACATGCATATGCTTTGACAGAGTTGCTTAAACCTGATTCTGGTCCAGTATCTCACCACACCCAACTCCCCAATTTCATGACTCCTCTGTAAGTTCCCCTAGTTAAAGATATAAATGACCATATACATATGACTGAAACATTGAAATTACTAGACTTATATGCCTGCCTGGTATATTTGGGTATGTTTTCTTTTCATAGTACACATTTGAGAAGTTATTCAAGTGTGCATTTTAAAAATAAAAGGAATATCAACAAATGTGTAGATTCTAAATCTAATTAGAGACTCAGATGTATATCTTGAAACTAAAAGGTATAGCAAATAAGGTAAGGTATTCCAATTTAGATATGTGTTTGACAAGACAGGAAGTCACAGTGTTTAGAATTCACACCATTCTGTTCAAAGGAAATGTGAAATAGAGGTAAAAAATTAAGGATACTTTTTATTAGGTTTTTGTTTTCAGAATATATAGCATAAGGGTGTGTATGTGTGTGTGTGTTTACCTTAAATCTCCACACTGAATATTTTTATACTGGTATAATTTAACTTTATAGTTGGAAATACTTTATTTCTCTCTGAATTTTGTATCAGTAGATCAAGTTTGATGCATTCATTTAAAGTGGTGATTTGGAGAGCTGAGGTGGTCTATTCCAATTTATACACTTAGCTGATTTCAGAGAGTATTGGATTTTGAAGCAAGTTATGAATAGAAATTTTATTCTCTTCCCTCAGTTGTTAGCTAAGTCATATTTCAATGCATATTTGATAATATGAGTGGTTAAATACTTATTGTTTAAATAGACTAAAATGTGAACATGAATATGTTGCAATACTCAATGTGGTTAAGAACTGACAGATAACCTGACACCAAGATCTCACGATGACAAAGTGTCAGATGTGCAGGAGGTGGCAGCAGTGAGCAATGATTAAGAGAATGGGCACACCCGGGCGAGAAGATGGATTACCTTTTCCCAAACAAGAGGAAACTAAGTGGCTCAGATGTGGCAGATACAGGATGACATCTAAACAAATGAGAAACATTTTTCACAGATGGATAACTTTAAAGTCATCTGTAGGAGTCTACATCTTTCCAAACTTTATATTGTCTTGATATATTGGAACAACATGACTATTTTAAAATGCGACACAAAAATATTTCCTGAGATCCATGGGGGAGGGGAGAGGCACGACAGTGGGATTATTCATGCCAGACCAGCCTCAAAGTAGCATTGCCAGAGTGTCCAATGCAATTTAGTTCATTACTGTCCAATGGTCAGTCTAATTACACTTGTGTGTAGGAGTGCATTTGTGTGTATTTTGAGGGAATATTTGAATGGAGATATTTCATTGCATTTCCCTGTGGAAATTAACCAGTGGCTTAAAACTATGAAGTCATGTGAATTATGTGTGTGATTGTCTGTGTATTAGTTATTATCATGTAATACATTGCCCCAAATTTAAAGGTTTGAAAATGATATTAACAGTTATTATCCATCATTAATTATGTGGATTGGGAATTTGGGAGAAGATTGGCTCGATTACTTTGGCTTCATGGCTCTCATGAGATGTCAGTCAGATGTCTGGAGGGGCTATAGCAATCTGAGACCTTGCCTGAGCATAGCTAACTCCTATGGTTACAGGCAGGGGAAGGGAGGCCACAGTTCCTTTCCCATGGGCCTCTCCACAGGTTGGTGGAGAGTCTTTATGAAACAATGGTTGGTTTTCCCCAGTGTGAGTAATCCAGAAAATCAAAGTTGCAATATCATTTATAGCTTAGCCTTGAAATTCTTACACAGTAACATCTGCTGTATTCTAGTGATCACATAGACCAGCTCTGATTCTTTATGGAAAGATGCTAACATGGGATTGAATACAAGGAGATGGGGACCATTGGGGACTATAAAGAAGGCTGACTACCTGTCTGCTAAGAGAAAATTGCTTTCTTTTTGGAAATAGTAGTGGCAGAACACATTTTCACTAGAAGGCTCTGGTGAATACTCTTCATCTGGTTGTGATGCTGAGCCATGATATTTTATGTGGAGGCCCTTAGAACAGGAGAGTACTGGAATCATCTCATGGGGGTAATTATGCTGGAATCACTATCAAAGATGAGTGAAGACAGTCCCCAAGTTGAATTTAGCACATTACAAAAGCAAATCCAAATGTAAGCAAGCAAAACAAAGAAAGGAGAACCCGGGATGGAAAAATTAAAAAAAATCTTTGCCAATTTTTATATTGGAGACCAATGTAAAAAGCTTTTTCTTTTTAAAAAATATATTAAAGAATTTTTAAAATGTTTCCACCTTAAAAGAGAAAGAAACAGGCTGTGAATATCCAAAACCGTGACATGAGTGATTGCCAAGAGGGTTTATTCTGCTTTCTGCCAAGTACTTCAGTGATGAAATGGCTCTCCTCGTTTGATCTTCTTGCATTATGAAACTGTCATGTTTTGTTAGAACAGAGCCATTTGTTTCTCCATGTTGGTTGATGAGTGTTCTAGGTTGGCATTAGAACCAGTGGCTTGGCTGGCTTTTATTCTAGTGTACAATGACTAATTGGCCTGAACTTGACTGATGGAGAGTTAGAAAGGGGAAGCCAGTGGGTAGGAACTCATCAACCCATTATCATCAGTCCCTCTTCTAAATTCTTGGTAGAAGACTCCATTTGTCACTTGTTTAAATTTTACTTTCTTTGGCACCTGGTTGACAATAAATTTCAAGGTGAGTGACCACAGGCATTCTGATATGTAAGAATTTCTTTAACCAACTATAAGACTATCTGAGCAAAGTAAGTCCTCTGAGGGATTCTAACCACCTGTGATCAAGGAGAATATTCTAGGGCTATGAAACTTGTGGCATGGGAAACAATTTCTAATGTGTGAAGATCTAAGAAATACTGTAAGAGAACTCTGCAGATTTGGGTTGTATTGATTCATGAGTCATCTCCAAGCTCCTCAGCATTCCTTTGTCTCTGGATCTGTAGTCTAATGGCACCCAAGTTTACTAACGCTCTTTGAATCGTTGTCTATGTAGATTCTAGGCAGTTTAGCTACTGTGGCACACAGATGGGTCTTGGCTTCCCTAAAATCTATCTCCACTTCTTAGCACTCTCACTTGTTGCTGAAGCATGTGACTGACTGGAATGGGGACTATGTTTGCACTTAGGTACGGCCACATACCTTGGGTCTGGCTAAAGATACAAATGGAAGAAGGTGGCATTTTCTGTGAAATTTTCTTAAGATAGGTGATAGCTGTGACTTTGACTCTGCTTCATTCTTTCTTACTTCCTGATGTTTGAAACTTAGATATGTTGGAGCACGTATATAAGAAATCACAAGGGAGAACTGAAAGCAGTCCAAGTTCCAGATGCTAACAAATCACCACATCAGTTCTTCTTTTAATGTGAAAAAGAATCTTCTGCTTGTTGAAGCTATTGCTCTCTGATGGGGAGCATCCTTGTTGGGTTTTATAAAGCTTGCCTAGTTTTATAATGTGCTGGTAAACACAGGTCATTGCCAGTCACTTTGTAGTCCATAAGGAAAGAAACCATGACACTTTTCATGTGATAGGGATAAGTTGCTTTAGTAGCATCACAGGGGAGTCTCAGCCCTCAGTGCAGCCTGCCTACACAGATGCTCCAAATGCTGCTGATTCTGCTGCCAAGAAAGCAGTTGCTTCTCCTGCCTCTCTGATGATTCTTGTGTATGTTTCTGGATGATTCATCTCTGGGTACAATCTCATTCTTTGTGTGCTCAGATAAGGAAGTCTGATTTCAATCTTTGCAATTCATTAATGTTTTTACATATGTAAAACCATTAAAATGTTTGTGACAGTTCTTTTATGTTTTTAAAATTTTTTATGACAGTTCTTTGAAAGCATTATGAATTCACTAGTAAAATTCTATTTGTGTGGTGTGTTAGAGGTAGCTGGAAAGCGAGAAATTCAAAGGTTTTTATGATGGTCAAATGAGTTCAAAATTTCTGCAAACAAAAGATGAAGGGAAAAATAGACTTGGAAATAAATATACAAAACACGAATCCTATTATGTTTGACTAAGAAGTTATAATCCTTTCTAAATCAAAGCTCATATTCAATATGAATGTTTCAATAGTTTCATATCCTTTAAATTGAAAAAATCTGTTGTTCAATTAAAGAATTACATTTGTGTTCACTGCCACTATTTTCTGCAAAGTAATTATGGAATATTTAGTGTTAAATACTGAGTTATGAACTATGATGAAATAAACCATAGAGAAGTGTCTAAAGAAGAGAGTACAGCATAAACATCTTAGTGGCATGCTATTATAATTTGCCATGATTCCCTGAAGATTTGAAAGAAATGTGCTGGACTTAGCATAGCTTTTAGTGATGTGTGAGATATTTGCTAAATCTTTAAGATTGCTTGGTAGTTTCGATAGGTGCTTAGGAAAGCTATACTAGGTTTAAAAGACAATTGTTGTACCTCCAATTTTGTCAACGATAAAATAAGAACTTGTCAAGATTAAAATTCCAGTTTATGATAAACCTGGTTCTGAACCCCATCTTCCAGCAACAAAATTGTGCTGTTTCTGCCACATGATCCTGCTTTCCACATACTAGAATTTTGCCGTACAGGTTTCCAATTAAGTAGTTGGGAAATTATGGTGACTTTTTTTTTTTTTTTGAGAGAGAGACAGACACACACACACCATAGAGAGAGAGAGAGAGAGAGAGAGAGAGAGAGTCAATTTTATTTACTTTTTGGCTGTTTTTTTGTTTTTCTGACACTGACACTTAGTTGTGTATGTGGTGCTGTGGATCAAACCCGGGTCCTTGTGTATGCCAGTCAAGCATTCTACCACTGAGCCACCTTTCCAGCCCTATTGCTTTGTTTTTAACTGGATGGGATCTTTCAAGACTTTGTGTGACCCTAATGGATTTGCTGCTTTAATGTCATATCTAGTACACTGACAATGGAAGTAAAGTTATTTGTGAAGGTAAAATCATGGTCCAGGATTCTAATCGTATTCTAAAACCATGTTCATAATCTATTTTCCTATAAGATGCTTCTTATTTTTACATAAGACATGCTAAACGTGATGTACTCGGATTAAGCACACTGGAGATACACAGACTTTTGAGTAATTTATTTATAGGAATTTCTGATGAGAATATTTTAGTCACTCAATGCTTTAGTCACCTTATATAGATGCTACTGGAGGAACAGGTGAAAATAGCCCATCACTGGGATGGTTTGTAATGTGTGAACTAGTGTGTGGAGCAGGCATCAGACAGTTCTTGGCTTGCATGGTTAAATATTTCTGGCTGATTTGTAGGATATCAAAGGGAGAACCCAGTAGACCAATATCTTTTTTCTTTTTCTTTTCTTTTTTTGGTACCAGGGATTGAATCAGGAATGCTTAAACACGGTCTTGTCCCATGTCCTTTTTATTTTTTATTTTGAGACAGAGTCTCACTAGGTTGCTTAGGGCCTCACTAAGTTGCCGAGGCTGACTTTGAACTTGCAGTCCTCCTGCATCTGCTTTCTGAGTTGCTGGGGTTATACGTGTCCATCACTGCATCTGGCTTAGAATAGCATCCTTAAAGTCAGACCCAGAAGGAGTCAATCAACATTGTGTGTTCAGCTCTGTTAATGTGCATTCCCTTCATTCTTGCTCCAAGGGAGAAAGGAGTGTCCTTTATCATGGTATGTATGAAAAGTAAGTTTTTGGTGTCTGCCTGATACCTTTAAATGTGATTGAGTAGGCCACGAGGTTGCGGGGTAGCAAATGGCCTTAGAGACAACAAAATCCTGGAATCCTGACATTTCCTTGAGCTCAGATGAGATATCTGAAGAATTAAGAGATCAGTTTCATATATGCACATTTAAAAAACTCACATATTTTGTTCTTGTTTTATTGCCAACAGTTTAAAGCTATCATTGAGACTGAAAATATGACCTCTGAGGTTTTGTGGAATATATAAAACCTTACTCATTTTTTAAGTTACTCTCATTTGTTTAGTCATTTAATGAAACAAGACTTCTTGGGATATAAAACACCACAGCCACTACATGCACAAACAAATAAATCAATAACTCTTCCCTCAAATACTTTATCATGAGAAATGCATTTGTTTCTTTCCAAATCAATTATTAGTATATTTATAACGAGTTATTTGCAGGTTAATAAATTGTTTAAATCAGAGCTAACTGCCATTTAAACAAAAATCTTTCTCCTATTATGTATATTCTTTTTTGAATTGGAAACTAAAGCACTGAGAAGTTGATTATTCTTTTGTTTTTATTTTGATGTTAACATTAGTTAATATAGTTAATACGGTTCCCATCTCCCATTTTTCAAGCAGGTTTATAGGCATTTGCTGTATCATATTTTTAAAATTTACCAAGGACTTTGAACTATCATACTGGATGAAAGATTGATTTTTCCATTTGTGCAGGTAATAATTATACCCATATTATAGCACTGATAGAAGGATAAATTAAATTAGTAAAAAGTACTTCGGAGAGTTCTTGTTACATAACAGATGATCGGTATGCTTGGTTATAATCTCTGTTTCATTGTTTGTAATAGTTTAGATCTGGAATGTCCTCAAAAGGCTCATGTGTTAAAGATTTGCTCTGCAATGCAGCAATGTCCAGAGGTGGGACTTTTGGGAAGTGATCGGGTCATGAGGACTCTGATCTCATCAATTGATTATTACACCATGGCTCTACAACTGAACGGACTATTGGGAGGTGGTGGAAATTATAGGAGGAGGGGCCTAGTTGGAGGAAAGACTTTCCTGGTGTGTATCTCTGGAGGACGTACCTTATTCACAGTCCCTTCTTCCTGTGCTTTCTATTTTGCTAGTCACCCTGAGATGAGCAGCTTTGCCTTCCACATAACTTTCTGCCATGATGCAATACCTCACCACAGGCCTACAAATAATGCAGTCAGTCAACCGTGGACTAAAAACCACAAGCCAAAATAAGCCTTCCTCTGTGAGTTGTTTGTCTCAGTTATTTGCCAGAGCTATTAGTCCTCATCATTATTTTTTCAACTGAGAAATATCACTAGCGTTTTGACTTTTTTTTCTGCCATTAAGCTAGCCTTCTAGTCTTTTTTTCACAGAACAAGCCAAAATGACTATTTTTAAGGTGAAAATATACTACCCTCTTATTGTCCCCATTGCTTTATTTTAATAGTTCCCCATTGCTCATAAGATATACTCTAAACTCTTTATATTGTGATCTGGGTTCTCCAGAGCTCTCTTGCCTCATCTTTTAATCGAGGTCAAAATCCAGATTTTCAAATTTAGTATTCGGAAACCTAATGTTAAAAATAAAAATTGTTACCTTCATCCTTTTTTTAAAATTGGAAATTAATTAAAAAAGGAGGGTGTAACTTCACTTAAAAACTTTGATATTTTAAATTCCTCAAAATTTTTTGAACTACATTTAAAATTTTTTCATGTTTCATCTCAAACATTTTAAAAAAGACACAAATATGTTTTTTATAATATAGTGAAATGTACATAATATAGAGCTTAGCATTTTAATATTTTTAGTGTACAGTTCATTAAATATATTCACATAAATGTTTTTAAATTAAAGCTCTAACTATAAACTTTCTACGCCCTTAAAATTTTTGCAGATCTGATAAATTCAACTTATAACTGTTGTAAACAGATTCTCGCCAGAATTCATGTTCTGTTCACAAGCCTAATTTAATTCCTTTTTATCTTTATAGTAAAATAAAGATGCCAATTAGATATTTTGATGTAAAATTATAAGACTATTATGTCAGATTCTCTTAAATATTTTAAAATTCTTAGAATTCTGTAAAAAGTTTTATATACTTTAAGAATATATACTTTGAGAATATCATTGTTTTATTACCATATTGATAAAAGGGAAAAGGTTCTTATAAGCCAACTGAAGCATTCATTTCTAAACGTACCTCACATAGGTAAAAAAGAATGGTTTCATAATCAATATTAGGTCTGTCAAGAAAATATTCAAAGGTTAGAAATGGACAAAAGAGATGACAGTACTTTAAAGGAGTATTGGGGATTATCTGATTCTATACGGATGTGTATCTTTGCCTTTGTCTAGAGTACTTTACAACTCTACAGGCATAGAATCTGCATTTCAGAAAAGGGATAGCATGAAAATGATTCTTACTGACGGTGATAGAAATGAACTGTGTCTGATAGAGACATAATTCTACTATATAGAAAAGATCGTCTCAAACATCAAATTTTAATTTATTAACCAGTTTTTATCTCTTAGCAAATTCATTTTAGCAACACTGCATATATATCTGCACACATATGTAAATGTATGTTTCAAATTCTCCTCTGAGCTAGTTTTAACACATTATTAAGTTATCTAATTAATTACTGAATTACATAAAATCTTTAACAGTATTCATTTCTTATAGACTGATATTTTAATTTTTTGAAAAATCATAATTTAATAGAGTATTTTTTTTAAAAAAATGATGTGTATGTTTAAAAATCTCTTGAATGAAAATTAACAGTCAACATGATGAGAGTGAACCAATTTTCATTAGAAAATTGTTTATGCATTTTACAAAAAAATGTGCATTTATTTCCAGGAAGAAGGTATCAGTTAAGGCATGGAGAACATTTCTGTTCCAGACTAATTTTGGAAAATAATATTGTAATCAGTTACAATGCTTTCAAAAACTGTTCCTAATATTCCTGAGGTTGCAGATTGCTTACTCATCTTAGTACTATACAGAGATCTGGGATGATTCTTCCTAAAGCTCAGGTAAATATTCTGACCTCCCCCCCACACACTGTCTGGTTTCAAGGTAGTTTTCAAGCCGAGTTTTATTTTGGAGTATTTGATGTGTGTATTTTTCATTACCTGTTTGCTTTTCATCCCTTGATTATGAGAGAAGGAATTATGTATTTCTTCAACTGGTTATAGCTAATTTCTTGTACACTTTTCTCTTGTTAATATGTCTTTTTCTACAGATTCCCCCACCAGTGAGTATGGTACATGTAGAAGGGAAAGATATTTTTTCTCCTCTACAAATGCTATAAGGAAAAACCCACGGTGTTGAAGCTATCAAGCAATCGAAGACAAGTCTAGTAGGATTTTTGTTAGCTTTGTCCATCTATTTACTTATCTAATCCATTCCTTATCACTAGTGGATTTGAATCAGTGCCTCAACTCCCCCACCAGTACAAATCACAAAAGAAACTTTGGCCTTCTTAGAAATGCTTATATTTGATGCACTGTATGAATAATCTAAAAATAAAGATCAAATTTTCTTTTGTCATGGAAAATTCTACCATCTCTCCTGACTACTCACTTGGACAAAAGATAATGATCACAATAATGATGAAATAGTTTTAAGACATCATAGTTTAGAAGTTGTTATATTGGTGTTTTCTACTATAGAAAAATGTGCTTTCCTGGAGTCTTGGCTGGGTTATGGTCAGGCCTTGACTCCAAACCATTCAGATAGGCAAGGAGCAGATCCTGGTGTTTAATTTAATTTTTATTTTTATTTTAATTTTGCTTTGGGGCACCTAAGATTTCCAATGTTTCTGTAGCACTCCATTTGGCTATGGCCTGGAGGTGTATAACAAAACATTTAGCATCTTATATTTTGTTATAATCTTCAATTTATCAACCACATGTGACTGTGCTACTGTAATATATTTCTGCTGAATGACTCCCTGATTAAAGACAGTCATAGATGCTGTTGTAACATTTTTGGAATCACTATCTGAACAAAAATAAAGTTAATGTGCTCTTTTCTTCATTACAACAAATTTCCAGGTAGTGTGCAAATCATGAAAATAGTCAATGACAACAGATGTTACCAATTATTCTGTACTTCTTTATTTAGGAAAAAAAAAGGTTGAATATACGTGCCAAGTGGCATTTGTTTCTTTCTTTTATTTTTAAATTTGTGAACAAATGATTGCTGAAAGAAGTAAAACAGTGTAGATTTATGAGGCTGTGTGTGGAATTGCTGTGCAGAATATCTTATTGTTCTAGTGTTAGGGAAAGTATTGACACATGTTGCCATATTACCATGAGTGACGTATGTTGTGTTCTGAAGGAAAATGATTTGTTTTTAAGAACATGAGAGATGTTTCAAAGCTTTTCTAAAGGAAAGAAAATTGGGACAATATTATTAAGAGTTCTCTCAACAGTTGTTAATTATTTGTTTCAAACATTGGAGATACCTGGCATTCATACCTTTTAGTACTGCCCCTTCTTGACCAGATGTTAAGGCCTATTCTAGTTCTATAATTCACTTTGCTAACAATGATTTAAAATGCATTTCAATTTGATATCATATCTTATAAAATTAAGGATATATTTTGTTACTATTTTGATGGTAAGGAACTAGTTGTAGAATTAGACTTGTTAGCTACTAAATAGTACCATCTTGTACTCTATCATATGAAATTCTATATTATGAAAGTAAGTCATATTTTCTTTTTTCCTCTAATTATTGTTTATTCTTATTCTACGTAGAAAGTCAGACACTAGAAAGACTAATAGTGATTTTAATTTTACTTATTTTAATCCTTAAAAATTTGAAAAAATACAACTCACCTTTTCAAGGTTGGGATGACAAAAATTATTAAATTAGACAGTACTTAGGTGAATGGACACGGAAATAGCAGTGTTGGAGAACTTTCACTGCATGTTCCATATGCTTAATGAAGGAGATCAGAACTATACCTCATTAAGAAATGAAAGGGAGATGGAGAACTGAGAAACTGTAGAAGAAAATAGAAACACATATAGAGTAAAACAGTTAATAAGAAACTTTCTTAATGTCTGCCTTTACTTTCAAGTAAAAATCTACAGAGGAAGGCAAAAATAAAATCATGTGTAAAAGCTGCATGTAATTAGATATATTTAAATGAACCCACCAAACCACCCTGCGTCCCTTAGGAATTCTGGGTAGGAAGAATGGTGAAACGAGTGGGTCATGTGTTTTAAGGCTACCAGAGCAGACCTCATAATCATCTGATTACACTTAGACTATTTTCAGAGTCAAACTCTCATAAATTCTTTCTATTAAAAATGAATGCAGGGGCTGGAGCAGTGGCTCAGTGGTTGTGGTGCTGATGATGCATAGTTTACAAAATATTTTTATGACATTGTCTCAGGTCTTTATGACAACACTATCAAATAGGTCTGATCATCACCTGTTGGGAACATGAGGCTCAGCTGGCTTGTAGAAGAATTGGTGGTAAACAACTCTAAGGGGTCCAGCTGGCTTGTAATTAGCAAATTGCCTGACCGCATGACTAAGCTATTCGGCCACTCATTTGTTACAATTGGAGAAAGGTGTTTGCATTGTACCCTATTGGCTGTTGTAATGGATAAATAGAGTAGCAGCTAGT
>PVKS010044825.1:0-14129 GCA_004027875.1 Aplodontia rufa | reverse complement strand
GGTCAGAGCACTGGGAACTGAGTCTTTAGACCTTAGGATACCTCTCCAATGCACCCCTGTTACTACCCTCCTGTTAATCGTCACTACATATTGACAATCTCATAGGTTCTTTAAAACTAACCTGTGGGTTTCTGGGAAAGATTTAGTGGGAAAATATATATGTCACTTCTGGGGACTCATCTAACCAGTTAGTGTATGAATCATAGCTCCTCCCAAATATCCACAGGATAGAAGCTCGAAGTCCGTTCTTCTACCTGTACTGATTTCTGGGAACCTGCATGGTCTCTTGTTCCCTCCATAATGATTCTGAGGTTTATTGTGCATTTATTTTCTGTTTTGCCAAGCACTTTGTACATGTGTAGAACACCATCTGCCTCTCTACCCATGTGAGGTAAGTTTTGCCACTGACATACCATTTCAGACAAGGAAACAGAAGTTCCAAAGCAAAGTGTTTTGCTACAGTCACAAAACTGGTAAGTGGCAGAGTCAGGAGTGAAAGCCCATCCATCAGCACCATCCACCTCCCACCCCAGCCTACCATGCCATGTACTGGTGCCATCCTGAGCTGCTGTACGCTAAGCTCCTGCAAGTTCCTCTCTCTCCATGAACCAGTGGGCTCCAGGTGTAAGCACAGACCTCTTCATTTCTCCAAAGTGTTGAAATCAGGCAAATCTGTCCACAGTCTGATTCAAGGGAAAAGATAAAGAACAAAATCAAGCAGAATTAGAAATGGGGAAGGAGACATAACCGTAGATGCGCTAGAGATGAAAAGATCACAAGGGACTTCTGTATCAACTCTGAGGCAACATAATGGAAAATCGAGAAGAAATGGATATTTACCTAGCAAAATATAAATTACCTAAATTGACCCAAGGAGACGTTGAAAACGAGAAGGCCAATTCCAGCAGGAGAGACTAGCAAGGTGATTAAAGATCTACCATTATAAAAGGCACCAGGAACAGATGGCTTCACAGCCGAGTTCTATGTAACCTTTAAAGAACAAATATTCCAGTGTTAATTAAACTCTTCCAGATCATAGAAAAAGATAAAACACCGCAATTCACTTTAGGAAACCTACGTTGCCTTCCAACCAAAACCTGATCCTGACGGCTTAGTAAAAGGCAACTGTAAACCAATTGTTCTTGTGAATGTAAATACAAACCTTCAAAGTAAGATGCCAGCAAATGAAATCTGGCAAAATGTCATAATCAAGTGGGATTTATTGTAGTAACACATAGATTTACAACAGGAAATCCATTAATGTAATTCATTACATCAACAAGTTCAAAGAAACCAAATGTGGTTGTATAATAAATGATAAAAACATCTGATGAAATAAAAATTCTAAAATACAAATAGGAGAAATGCATTCATTCTTTCAAACAAATGTATTAAATGCCTATTTTGCATTAAATCAAGTTCTAAGCCCTGAGGACTGTAGCTATGACCAAAACAGACAAAAATCACCTGCCTTCATGGGCTTATACTCAAATAAGAGGAACCAATAAACAAGACACATAAGGAATGTACATGATATACTAGAGACAGAGGATAAGGAGAAAAACCTCATAGCAGAGCAAAAGAAGTTAGAATTTAGACAGGAGGGTCATGAAAATGTTCCTAAGAAGTGTCACCTGAGGAGAGCGAGGGGGCAGCCATGCAGGTACGAGGCACCTCCCAGACAGAGAGGCAGCAGTGTGGAGACCTCAGGGCAGGCTACGGTGCCCTAGGGGCATGCATGGGGAGATGGAGGATGAGAAGGTAGTTATCCAGGTGCAGGGAAGCTTCGCTGAACACCTGTGGGATAACAGAGTCAACACAGACAGGTGACATGCTACTGCTGGGACATTGTTACTCTTGGACTCCCAGAAATACCCTCACCTGAGAGCTTCTGCCTGCCCTTGGCAGATACCATGTGGCAGGTCAGCTGAGCACTCCTGAATCAGAATCACTGAGCCCCTCCCTCCCCCACTCCAGGCCTCTGCGGAACCTTCAGACCCAGTGAGAACAGGAAGTTCTCCCACCCTAGCCCCAAGGTCAGCTACTTTTCCACCTGAGAGTGATCAACAGTGAGATGATGTTATTCTTCCAGGGAAATCCCACACCTGAACCCATAGCTCTGGGCTGACTCCCAAGGCCACACAAAGCCTTCACAGTAGCTATGGCTACATATTCTGGGCTCTTCCCCTGGAAATCACACTGCAATATGTCAGAAACTCCAAAGATCTGTGTATTTAGGGAAACATATGTTCTAATTCTGCAAGAACATGGACAGGTAAAATACACCAAGATTTCCATGGCAAGACAGAACACACTCTCACTGGCCATTGGAAGAATGGTTGGTCAGACTTGGGATGACATCACCGGTGTCTCCAAAACCAATGGTGGAATCTTTGTCTACAGTTCTGTACCCAAGAGCCCAGCATGGGAGTTTTCCTAAAACAAAGGAGGATGGCTTCAAAGATGAACCCACCTATTAACTTCCAAAACCCTCAGACCATCAGTTGCCTCCGAGTGCTAGCTCTCCTGCTAAAGCAAAGTCCAGCTTTGACAGGCTCCGGACCTGTGGGAAACATCTAGCATAATGCCTGACATACAGTAGGTGCTTGCAAAATTCCTCTCCCCTTCCTGCATCGTGACTTCTTAGTTTTCCACAATGCTGCCCGGCAGATGTCCCCTCTTCCCCTCTTCTATGTGAGCCCAGGCCAGCTGAAGCTCATGGGGAAAGTGAAGTGCCTCTTCAAGGTTGGGGAGAGGAACTTTGTACAGACAGGTGTGGGCCCCCACTCCGTTATAAGCACTTTTGGGGAGCTTAGGTCGTCCCTTTCTAAACATTCTCTCTAGAGAAATGAGGGCTTAGGAAAGCACATGGGAGTGTTAGAAGCACAGATGAGAAGAAAGGGCCATGGACTCCCCTCTGCTCACCATTGCCTAGCGCAGGCCCTAAGGAAGGTTGCATTCTTCAGATCCAATGGGCTGGAAGCCTGG
Organism: Aplodontia rufa; assembly: GCA_004027875.1. Classification (NCBI taxonomy): domain Eukaryota; kingdom Metazoa; phylum Chordata; class Mammalia; order Rodentia; family Aplodontiidae; genus Aplodontia; species Aplodontia rufa. The sequence goes on along the minus strand of PVKS010044825.1, from coordinate 11,141 downwards.
GCTCTGAAATTGGAGGGACTGTAGAAGCCACAACCCCTTCAACGACTCTGTTCATTACCATGGCACGGTCTAGAGAAGATCACTCATCTCAAGGTCTAGGTGGTTGCAACAATAAGAACCAGCAGGTGGATAGGGTCCTCCTGCCACCTAGACAGAAGGTTAGTCTTATATCAAAGCTTCCACACTGGACGTGGTGTCAGAAGACTCCTGGCTCCTCCATCCACTGCTACCTGGCTGGAGAACGGCAGCCTCTTCCCTTCCATCAAGCTTGCCAAGCCTCAGGGTTTTTGTCTATGAAAGGGAAATATTAATGTTCACCAAGGTTATTGAGAGAAGCAAATGAAATAATGCTCGTGGCAGAATCCACCTCATCAGAGCTACTTAATCCATTTAAAGCACCTGGCTCTCTGGAGGCCTTTAGAGATTGGTCTTTTATGATTCTCCACCCAAGCACCTCTTCATTTGACACCTCTCCACCTCGTTCATCCTCATTTCTATCCTGGTAAAAATGTGGATAAAGTCCAGTGCTCAAAGGCCACAAGGAACAACCTCATGGTCAAACAAACTGAGGTTTGGTGACTTGCTGCAGAAGGGATGGCACGTACCATGGGGAACCGTGCAGCCCTCAGTGTCAGGTGGTCTTGTCAGACAGTGTGAGCTCATGCTGAGTGATTTGGGGAAGAGCTCAGGAAGCAAAGGCTGTTCTGGAGGGAGTGCCGGTGCTGTCAGGAAGCAGGATGCTTGACTGGTTGTATTTATTTCTTTATTTATTTGGTACCAAGGATTGAACCTAGGGGTGTTTAACCACGGAGCCACATCTCCAACCCTTTTTAATTTTTAATTTTAAGATAGAGTCTCCCTAAGTTGCTTAGAGCCTCGCTAATTTGGAGAGGCTGGCTTTGAACTTGGGATCCTCCTGCCTCAGCCTCCTGAGCTGCTGGGATTCTCGGTGTGTGCCACCAGGCCCAGCCTGGTTATATCTTAATCACTTTCAGAGGCATGAGGAATGAGGCAGGCATGGAGATGTCATTGGTAAGGAAACAGGAGTCACTGGCGTTAGCTAGGGGTGAAAATGATGCTCACTCTTTTGTGTTTCTCACATTCCATTACAGTCTTGGAGAGCACTTGTCTGACATTGATCTTGTGTGAAATTGTTTATGTTCACTAGAAACCACTAGGGCTTAGCTGGAAATCAGGCCATGTGTTTGGACTGTTGTTCTTTTTCGGTTTGGGTTTTGTTTTGTTTGTTTTCCTCAAACTAAAACAATAGTCACCAAACACAGAGATCTGTGCCCCCTGCCTTGGGGGCAATTGTTTACATAGTCTACATCATGTACTTCCAACTTCACTCAGAAGACGTTCCTTGCAGACGCTCTCCAAGAAGGGTTTGAGAAGTCAGAGGAGGGAGGCTGTTCAACATCAGCAAGGAAATGGGGCCTGGCCGAGGACGAGCTGGGCTCAGGGGCCTAGGTGGACAGAGGGCTTGTGCGTGGTCTCAGTGTCTGCCAGCCTCAGGCAGCACAGAGCCCTGAACCTGCTCACCTACAGGGAGATGACTTACTTTACCAAGTCAAAAGAGCTGGTTTGAGCGAAACCTACTGATTTTGTAAAAGGGTATTGACCAGGAGACAGGAGAAGTGAATCTGCCACCCAAGGACTGTGTGACCTCTTTCAGAGGCTGGGGTTACCACTGAGCTGCTGAGCGAAGGATTTGGGCAGATGGCAGGAAGGGAGAAGAAAACTGGAACCAGGAGCTCCTGCCCCGCTACCATTTAAATGTGCAACTCACTCTCAGGTGTTGCTGATAATGTCCCCTGGCAGGGGACAGCAGGTGATGTTTACCTGATGTTGGGCCCCACTCTGAGCTCTTTGCATGGTTAGTAATTTAACTCTCATGATACCCTTTGGGAGTTGTTGAGACTGGAGCTATTACGTCCCGGGCCCAGGGTCACAAAGCCAGTAAGTGTCCCGGCTAGGATTGAACACAGGCAAGCTGGCTCCCCATTCCATGATCTGAGCCACACCAGATTCTCTTGCTCAGGAGTAAATAGCTCTTTATAATGAGCATCTTCTTTGATCTAGAAGCTTGGATCAGGGTCAGTTAACAATGAGCCCCAGAGCCAAATCCAGCTGGCCAACTGTTTTGGTGGTGGTGGTAGTGGTGCTGGTGGTAGTTTTAAAGAGAGAGGGACACTGAGAGAAAGAGAGAGAGAATCCATTTTTATTATTTAGTGTTGTATGTGGCCTTCGTTGCTCTGAGACTTCGTTGTGTGCGTGGTGCTGGGGTTTGAACTCGCGTACTTGCGCATGCCAGGCAAGCACCGTAACTGCTGAGCCACCGCTCCAGCCCCTGGCCGGCTGTTTTAATAAATAAAGTTGCATTGCAACACAGCCGCACACAGTTATTTATTATCTGACTTTCAAACAATGACAGAGCTGAGTAGATGCACAGACACCACATGGCTTCCAAAACATAAACCATGACCTTTCAGATCCTGTCTAAATGTTTGTCAACCCTGACCTACAGCATGCACTGCCTGTGTCCTAAGACGGCACTTGCTAGTGTGACCACCAGACAAGGTGCTTTTCCAAGACTCAGTTTCCCCATTTGGAAAATGGGCTCGGTGGGCTTGTGGGAGTTTGTTGGGCTAATAATGCACACACGTGAAGTGCCTGAGCCAAAGCACTTGCGTGATAAAGATGAGCAGCTATCATGGCTTTAGTGTGGTGAACACTGCGGCCAATTCCTATCTTACTGCTGAGGGCAAGGCAGCAGGGAGAGGAAGTGGTTTGCCCAAAGTTTCATGAAGAGTGAGAGGCCCAGGTCTTCCCAGTCCACGTCCTGCACTCTGCCACCTCCTCCGATCCCCAGGCACCCTGCTTCTCACTTGTGTTCGCTGGCGTGTGGAGCAGCCCGGTTGTGTTTGTAAGTTTTCAGCGTCTGTAAGTACCCACAGCTGCGCAGAGCTCTCCAGCACAGACATTTGTCAAAGATGACACGCCAGTCATCCATGCCACCAGAGACAGTGACAGATGCGCTCTCTGGCGCTGCTGTCCAGGCTGCAGAGGATGGATGGGGTGCTGGCACCCGCTAAACCAGCCTTTGCAGAGAGCGGTGGACCAGGCAAGAGACAAATTGCAGCCGGGTCAGACGGCGAGGTGGCTCAGCAGATGCTGCTGCAGTCTCCACGCAGCAGGCCCTCCCGGCAGGCGGCTCTCAGCCTCTCCTGCTGCCCAGGACCTGCCCAAATCTGGGGTCCACGTAGGGCTTCTGTGTGGTTCCAACCAAGGTGGTGCATGCACATGGGCTTTGGGAATAATAATAATAACTAACGTGCCTGCTGCACTGTTGTTCTAAGTGTTTTTGCTCAATTCACCTTTTAAATATATAGCCATGATGGTGCAGGCAGAGGAAACAGTCTGGAGACATTAGAGGACTCCTCCAAGGTCACACAGTAAGTGGCAGAGTCATGATTTGAATGCAGATGGTCTGGCTCCAGCACCCACTGCCCATCAGGACTACTATGTCAAAGTCTGGGACAGAGAGGCAATCATCGCCAAGATGGGCAACAGGAAGAGGAAATAACAGATCCGGGCTCAGGCCAGGCTCACCACTAACCTGCCAGGTAGGCAGGAATGGGTTTGCCCCGTGCCCATTTCTCCATCTGCAAAAATGGGCAGTGACGGCTATTATAGGGTCCCATGGGGGTCTCAGACCAGCTCCAGGGCTGGGCTCTCTGTTCTTCTGGGAACCCCAGGCTCCCCTGCTTCACACCTTCACTGCCTCTGTTCCTCCAGAGTACCATCCCAGAGGTCATTAATTAACCAGTCCATTCCTTTTGTGTCCCCGAGGCAAGTTCAGTCCTCTGAGTTTTGCAACAACATCTATGTTTAGAGACCGGGAAGGGAACAGACCCACATGAAGCAAACAGAAAAGCCGTGGAACAGAGCTCTAAAAGACATCCTGAAATCTGGTGTAGAAGCTCCCCAGGGTCTTTCACACACAGGGGACCTCTTCTCAGCCCACCTGGAAGGCGAGTTTGGAAAGATCACAGTCCAGGTCCAGTTCGGTCAGTCACTTGCTGGGCGTGAGATGGGGTTGCAGAAGCACCTTCCTTTCCTGAAGCATTCCTTTCCTCATCTGTAAAATGGGAGTGTGACAATACACATTGCAAGGATTAAAATTCGAGAAACACTGAAAACAGTGCCTGCTAGAATGGGTGCCCAACAGATGCCAACTGCTGTGATTCTCTTTTTTCAGTTTCCTTCATGGGAAAAGGAGGGGCAGGTTTCATACAGTGCATGGGCTTCTGGCTAGAGCATTCTATGGTTTGGTGACAAACAGAGGATGCTTCCTTCTCTCCTTCCACCCGCCTGCACCTTTCTTCCCTCTATCTTCGAGCCCTGCAAGCTGCTTTACTAACCAGCTTGTGGGGTAGAAACAACTAGACAAACAGGGGATGTTACCTCTCTCATTCATGGTGGCAAATTGTGCCAACCTTCCGCCCAACGGTTCCACCTCCAATGGCTGACGCACCCGGGGAACCTGAGCTTTGGGGGCCACTCCCTGCAATGACCCACCTCGAATCCTTCCCAAAGCTGCTGCAGGGAGGAGGAGTCCATACCAGCTCACCTGTGTAGACGGCACCACATCAGCCCAGGTTTTCAGGAATCAGATTCCAGTGTCCCTGGATTTATGCGTAGGGCATCTGTGCTGGGAAAGAGTCTCTCATGCTGTCCAAGCTCTGTCAACACTGCAAAAGTCATCTAATTTTTCAGTCCATGGGCAGGATGCATCATGAAATAGACCTTGAGGGATTTTTTTTTTTTTTTAGTATTTTTTGGGGGGCCGAGGTGGGGTTTAGAGTTGGTTTGTTTTTTTTTTTCTCACTGCTGCTTTTTGGATAAACACATAAATCAGCATCATCCATATTCATTAGATAACGTGCCTTGTTCAGTACAAAATTACCCCTGTTTTGCATGATTTTCCCCCCTTGTGATTAATATAAATGACTTAAGTTAATTATGTTTCTCTTCATGGAAAAATGTATTTGTCAAAGTGCTGAAACATAGATAAAAAATAAACACTGTCGTTTGAAGAAGGGAGGGACTGCAAATGAGCCATTGGGAGATGGGGAAGGGAACAGTCACCCGTCTTAGGGTGTCATGCTGATTGAGTAGACCTACTTTATATTTACTAACAGTAACAAAAGCATTTTTCTTAGTTAAGCACTCATGGGTCCTGATGAGATGAGTTGATGTCATCATTAACAATAATGACACCTCAGACACAGAGAAACCCATTTTCTCCAGGATCCCTAAGAATCCTGCATGGATTAAACTTGATCTATGCTTGCCAAGGGAAATTAAAAGCTGGTCACTTCACCAGCCAGCCCCCAAAAACTGGGCCCATAATGTAGAGTTTGCAGAAATAGAGAGGCAAATGCAAACGACCGGAGTATAAGAGGAGAGAGTAGAAGTGAGCAAGCAGTGAGGTTGTTGTAGAATCCAAGAGCAAGAAGGAAGCTTAGGGATTAGACGGTCCAACCACTTCACCAAACCACCACCGGCAAGACTAAGGTCCAGAGAGGGCAAGAGACCTGCCTGCAGGCACACAGCATGTTAGTAGCAGAGCCAAGAGGCAGCCTAGAACTCTTGACTCTCATCTCCAAACTTGTTCCTACTTTCTGCTCCTCCCTCACCACCAGGGATCTGAAACTCCCTTCTCACTTGAGCTGATGGGCAATGGCACCCTCAAGATCTCCCCATTTACCAGAGTCAGAGTCACAGGGATATCTCCGGATCACTAATTTTTTCCAAGCTTCCTGGAATAGCCCATCCTGTCTTGGTTTAGATTAGCCTTAGTTTGGAATAGCCTGTCTTGGTTTGGATTTCTTGAAAGACCCTGAGACAGATCATGGATGCTGGTGGTTTATGCAAAAAGTGATCCCAGGACACCCAAGGATGGGGAAGGAAGGGAGACAAGGACAGGAGAAAAGCCAACGCATTTACACTGATGAGGGGCCTCTGCTCTGAGCACCTGGGCTCCCTCCCAGCAGGAGAGACTGTGGCAACGTGGCTCTGGGACAGGAAGTGCTCATTCACTGACCTAAAGCCTTTAATTTGCAGCCCCTCTTCTCACCCTGCAGGCAGACTGAGCAAGCTCCCGTTGAACCAGAACAAAACAGTGAACATGAATCCCAAGCACAAATGGGACATCCCATTGATCCTGGTCACTGTATATGACAGGTCCAAGTGAACCTGGACGTGCCAAGAGAATGCAGGACAGATCAGCCACAGAGTCTGCCACACCACCTTTGTCCAGGAGCTCCCAGTCCCCAAGACCTCCTCCCTCCTAGTGAATGCAATCATCCTGCCCTCTGATGGTCATCTGGCCTTTCCCTGGGCCACCTCATTTCATTTACCTTCTTAAATATCTATTTCTCTCCGAATATACTGTAAGTTGATGATGGGAAAATTTAAGGCCATCATTATTAGTCATTCAACAAGCATTTTTTGAGCACTTACTGAGTGGATGAATGGATGGATGGATGGATGGTTGGATCGGTGAATGGGTCAGTGGGTGAATATGGATGGGTGGGCAGATGGACAGATTGATGAATAGATGGATGGGTGGGTGGGAATGTGGAAAGATGGACAGGTGAATGGATGGGTGGATGATAGATGCATGATGGTGGATGGATAGGTGGGTGGGTAGGAGGATAGATGGATGGATGGGTGGATTGGGGTGGTGTGTGGATGAATTGATGGATGGTGGATGGATGATGGATGGAGGGTGAATGGGTGGATGGGTGGATGGGTGGATTGGTGAGTGGGTCAGTGTGTGAATAGATGGATGGGTGGATGGATGGGTAGGCAAATGTACAGATGGATAGATGGATGGGGTGGGTAGGTGTATAGATAGATGGGTAAATGGATGGGTAGATAGATGTATGATGGTAGATGGATGGGTGGGTAGGCATATGTATAGATGGATGGGTAGATGGGTGGATGGGTGGCTGACGGATGGGTGGGTGCATGGGTGGGTGGATGGATGGATGCAATGGGTGGACAGACAAGCATAATGATACACTGATGAATGAAGAAAGAAGAAAATTAAGCAGTTTCCATGGGAAGAATAGAGTATGCATTCAAAGCTAGACTTTACAGAAAAAGAAAATCATGAACTTAAAGTGCCCAATGCATAGCTATTAGATGAAGGAAGCAGTTGGAGGGGAAATGTTCCTCCCAGGCCTCTGCCAGTGAGAATCCTAGAAGACTGAATGTCCTTGTCATGCTTTACACTCTGCAGAGGCCCAGCTCTCCCCTCGTGGTGAGTCTCCAGTAGCATTTAAAACATTAAATCCAGAAACTATTGAATGGTTTTAAGGGAGCATTAATTCAACTTTGGTGGTTGGAAGCTAGTGAATCATCCCCTCCATTACATATGCCCATGTTTACTCATGAGGAGTCCATTTTTAATACCAGTCTTTTAATTAAAGCATGTCACCACAGCCCATTAGTGAGGAGTTTGAAAGAGGAGATATGCGTGTGGGTGGGAGCATGATCTAACTCAGCAGTGCTGTATTGAGCGTGTACTAGGTGCTGGCAAGTCACGAGGTACTATGATGGAGGAAAGTGTAACTAAAGGGCCTCCAAGAATGTATGTGATCAAACAAAGTGACATTGCACAACACCAAGGAGCAATCCCATGTTAATTATCACTCACCAACTAACTAGGATTCTTTACAAGTAATTTTTTCCACCAAGTTTACTTTGGGAGAAATGAACAGGTTATAAGAAAATTTCTGGGACATTTCTTTGCAATCAAAATATGCAGGGTGTGGGTCTGGAGTGGTGGCTCAGCAGTCAGAGCGCTTGCCTGGCATGCGTGAGGACCCAGCACCACATACACAACTAAGTGTCAGGGAAATAAAGGCCAGATGCAAAACCAAATAAAATTGATTCTATATTGTTCTCTCTTGCACTCTCTCCCCCTCTCTTAAAAAAAAAAATACACACACACACACACACACACACACACACACACGCATGCATACAGGGTGTGCTATGGTATTGGCCCTGATGTGGTTGGATATATTTGGATATTTGGGGAAAACTCTGCTACATCTTCTGAGCCCCAGTCCATGGGTAAAAGGTGAAGGAGTCCTTATCCAGAAACTCTCTAGATTCCAGTTGTAACACTATCTCTTCTTGACTCTCCAAACCTCCAGGCCCAGACTATTGGAATGGAATTCCAAAATGGTGGACGGTCCCGAGTCACTCTAAGATTTTCATTCACCAGAGAAAACTTCCTTTATGTTCCTGACATTTAGCTCCCTGAGTTTTCAAAGGGGAACAAGAAGACCTGCTTGGAAGGACAGAGTTATAAAGCAAAGCATTGTGTGAACTCTGGGATGAGGAGTGACCAACCTAATATTACTAGAACTTTAGAGAAAAGGGCAGTTGTATTCATGGAGCCACTGGGTGGGAAACATTTGACCTAGCCCTCAAGACTAAGCTGTAATTATTTGAAAGTAGGAGAGAAGGGGAAGGAAAGTCCTTCAAGGAGTCTTCCTCCTTTCCTTCCTGCTCAGGATGCTACCTCACAATGATGTAGCAGCCACATTGAGGCCATGAGGCATCATAAACACAAGTAGAACGAAAGAGCAGAAGCATGGAATGAGCCAGGTCTGTACAGTCCTCTGTTCTTCCTTCCCCAGGTTGTGGTTCCTTCATCTCTAACCACACCTCCTGAGCCTTCTCCTTCTAGCTCTTCTAGAACATTTCCTTCCCCCTGTAGTAGGTTCTTAGATCATGCATGATGAATAAAGGAATGAAAGCCACCTAGAAACAGTGCCTTTTAACCAATAAAAACCATGGCACCTCGAGGTTGCACTGCAAATACTTTTTTTTCATTAAGCTAAATAACTCTGGCCATGACCTAAACACAAACATTTGAAATAGACACAGAGGACTTCCAAAAATTAAAACACTTTGCACTGAGAGGGGCAAGTGTGTTTAACCGAAAGCACCTGCAGGAGATATTAACTTTTCCAAATGGAGGCTTCTGAGCTTTTGCTGCATTAACACATAGTACAGCCATTAAGACATCAGAGGGTGCAAAGTGAGCTTTTCAAAACTTGCTTATTCCAAGTAAATGAGATGTGAACACACACACACACAGGGCACTCAGCTTCCACACAATTATCTGCCTGTATGGTGGTGACTCATTTGCCACCATGAATCCCTTTCAGGGTTGGAAAGCCTACAGATGCTGTTGCCGGACAGCGTGGGAATCTTGGGGGCATCCTCCACTGTTAGGCTGCCCACCTCCCCTCTTCGATCAGCCCCACTGGGCAGAGTGGAACGGGCCCTTCTCGGCTTACTGCACCCAAACCCCAGCCGCCCCTTCACCTTCCAGCTGACAAAACTCCCAGCCTGCTTCTAGCCTTTCTCCCGGCCCAGGTCCCCTCTTCCCCAGAGCACTCCAAGCTCCCCACAGGTGGGAGCAAACAGGCCTCAGTTTTAGTCTGAGCCTCTTCCTTCTAGCTCTTCTATCCTTGGGTGGACTCGCCCCATCCTGTAAGTTAAATCCCACCTGTGTGATGTCAGCTCCCTATCTTTATCTCCAACCAGCACTGCTCTGCAGAGCTCGCTACTCAGAGCCAGCACCTACCTGGCATACGACCTGGAGAGGTCAGGACATCCAAACAGGTTCCTGATTCTCCATGTCCAGCCTTCGGGCACTCCTCCTTCAGGTCCCAGAATTTAAATAATTATACACTCCCTAGGGAAGAAAACTATGTGTGTGTGTATGCATATATACATGTATGTACAAATATGCATATACATGCATATGTATAAACACATACACAGTTTTATAGATCTACATAGATCATATAGAGATAATCCATATGACAAAAAGATTATATAGAGATTTTATATGCACACAAATCGTGCACAACGTGCAGCTCTGGTGATAAATGCTTGGACGCTGTCTTCAGGCGGGGTTCTGAGTTAAGCCCTTTACTCTCTGTACCTCAAGCAATTGGCCTGGCAACCCAAGGAGGTAGGCTTTACTGCTATTCCCATTTCAGAGATGAGGAAGCACAGCTCAGAGGGAAGCCCTGTATCCAAGTTCACACCTGCTGTGGGGGCAGAGCCAGGTTCAAGATCCAGTTCTGCGAGATGCCAAATCCAGCCTGCAAGCAGCCTCTCATCTCACAAACACACTGAGTTTGCAAATGCCAAGGGACTCAGAGTCAGGGACCTGGGTCTGAATCTCAGCATTGTGCTTCCTAAACAGCTTTGAGGCCTCAAGGCAGCCCCTCAACATCTCTAAGCGTCAGTGTCCTCATCTGCCTTTATACCTCCATAACAGAAAGTGAAAAACATCACACACAAAAGCCCTTCAAGCTGCTTCACAGAAAAGAGCTGTCCAGGCACAGTGGCACGTGCCTGTAATCCCAGCAGTTCAGAAGCTGAGGCAGGAGGATCGCAAGTTCAAGACTGAGCAACTGAGCAAGACCCTGTCTCAAAAGAAAAAAAAGAAAAAGGGCTGGGGATGTGGTTTGGTGGTTAAGCATCCCTGGGTTCAATCCCTGGTACCAAAAATAAATGAATAAATAAAAGAAGAGAGCTGTACAGATGGGGACCGGACAGCTACTCCCCTCTGGAGTGGCTGCTCTGAGTCCTCTGGGCTTCCTCATCTGAACTTGAACTCCCCACCCAACTTCTGGCAGATTCACAAAGTGGAGGCTGCAGGCTGAATGAGCACAGAGGCACTCTGGACTTGCAGAGTGTTTGAAACTTGCCTTCCCATTTGTTGTGTCCACATTAAGACGCTTCATCTAAGAGTCCAGAGTCTTCCCTTCTCTCAAGCTGAAGCTCTAGCAATGTCAGTCTTACCCACGAGGGGGCCATGCTCTCTCCAGGTCGCCACCGTCCCTGCCTGCAGCAGGCAATCAGGTGTCACTTATCCGGGCACCTGTTTCCTTGCTTTTGCACCAGTGGGGACACATTTTTCTGCGTTGGTATCTGTATCAGAACTGCAGAAACCAAGCCTAGATCTCCAGGACGGTGCAATGAAAGATGACGTGAGTATAATTCTCCATGCAACTGAAGAATAAGCACGGGGG
>PVKS010044824.1:0-14129 GCA_004027875.1 Aplodontia rufa | reverse complement strand
TATGGTGGAGTCATCCCTAATTTCTTAAGGATTCTCCATACTGCTTTCCAGAGGGGCTGCATGAGAAAGTGCTCTAAATCATTAGTAATCAGAGAAATGCAAATGAAAACCACATTAAGATATCACCTTACACCAGTCAGAATGGCAAAGATGAAGAAAATAAACAACAATAGATGCTGGAGGGGCTGTGGAGAGATAGGCACACTAACACACTGTTGGTGGAGCTGCAGACTGATTCATTTATATTTTTTACTTGTTGGCAGAAAGACAAATCTGTCAATGTAAAGAAAAATGACTTGTTGTTCTAAACCTTGTTTCAGAAACTTTTCCCTGAATCCTTGTGAATAAAATTACGCTTGCAGTATGTTTATAATCCTTTAAAATCCCTAAAACCTTAAAAAGAAAGTTGACCCAAATGATTAAATAAGAACATTATTTACAGAAGTGAATATTTCTAATTCTCATGGAGTTTCATTTTCCTTTTCTTAAAACAACACTCATTAAAACCTGATCCAGAAACTATCCTTTACCGTACATTTTTTAGTATGCAAATTCTGTAGAATCTTGCTCTGGTTATGAAAAAAGTGTGGATTTACTTTCAACTTTAGAATCAACTTAAATACGTTGAAAGAAGAGGAGTTTAGTAATTTTGTGTGTGTGGGGTGGGTTGGTGGATGGTGCTGGGGATTCAACTAGGTGCTTGTTAGGAAAGCATTCAACTGTGGAACTACATTTCCACTCCCAGTTTTTAATATATTTAAATGATCTTGTTTCTTCACTAACTGTTGGCAATTGATCTTAATTATCTAACTTTTTTCTTGTGATTCCCAGTGCATAAAGAATTAAAATCAAACCCAAATCCTTATTTATTCTAGTAAAGTGTTTTCACATTTCTAATTTTGCTATAATTAGTTTTGATTTACTTATCTACAAGCAGAAATGACTTAGAGATCACCGCTCTGACTAAGCAAGATTTTTATTGAAAGTACCCAGATCTTATCAGTGGGAAAAACTCCACTGGCCTCAGTGTATTTGTCCTCAGATGGTCTGTTTATTTGCAGCAAATATTGTAACTTGAAATATATGTTCTTAGAGACCAAAGTTTTATCCTAAGACATTTTTCAGTTATGTTTACTTTGGGGCTTAGTATTGATATCCCACCCCCTTACTTATTTTTATATGTCTGTATGAGCTGCCAGCTCCAGCCCACCCCTCAGTCCTGAGCCTATATTCAGTCAAAGATGATATGGCCCCTTCTCTTGGCATCTCTGACCTCGTCCTCACCTTGCTTGCTCCTATTTCTTGCTCCACCATTCCTGTTCCTCCATTCCTGAAATGCTGGCGAACCCCAGGGCCCATCTTTGTTACGTTCTTTTGTGTCCCCAAAGCTTCAGTCACCTCCTGTATGTGGTTGATCTCTTGTCTTGGACCCAGACTCATTTGTCCTGCTGTCTACTAGATGCCTTTGCTTTCTCTTAGTCTTAATGTGTACTGCCAAAGCAGAACTCATCTCTCCAAACCTGTTCTTCCTCTGCCTGTCTACGCCCACAGCCCAGCCATCTTTGTAGTTGCTTAAGCCAGAGCTCTAGGAACCATGTGCAGTCTTCAGTATCCTTCACTACCCCATTCCCATCATTCCCAAGCCTGTGGATTCTGCCTGTCAGAACCTTTCATTTAGCCTCTCCCTCAATCTTGAGTGCTTGGTTCAGATTTCCAGTGTACTCCACCTGCATTACCATCAATGATTCTATCTAAAGCTCCCGGGGTCCCCCATTCATTTCACACGTTGCATCACTCATGCTGACATCTAGAGATACATAGAAGAATGTGTGGAAATGAAATGTAGAAAAGGGCCCAGTGCCCCTGTGCAAAGAGTAAGTGCAGGTGAGACTAGGGCAGAGTTGTGAAGAAAGGGGAACCAGGATTTCCTAAGTGAACAGTGTCTGCATGTATCAAAAAACAACACTGACTGTTCTGATAAAAGAAACTGAACAAGAACTAATGGGTACAGCCATTTTTTTAGTTTTCAGGGTACTCAGATAACTTAAAAGTAACATTTAAACAACATTACATCTTTAACTGTTTACAATTTATTGTTGAAAGTATATTTGGCAGTGTGCCATTTGCCTTCAGCTATCCCAAAATAATAATATTCTTTTGATCAGGATCTCAGGGGTTTTTACTTTATTTTTGAAAACCCAATTATCTTTATACCCACATCGTACACAGCTTCTTGGTGCTTCTAAATAGCAGGATGCTTTTTAACTTGTTTATTGATAAATCTTGAGCTCGTCTATACCTGAATAATAGGACTCATCAGAGCAAGGAGAGATTGGCTGAGTACTTTTTTTATTTTTTATTTTTTGGATTTCACTTAATGTATCAGAGAATGGTGGTTGGAAAAAGTACCGTAGCCTCAACCCTGACCAGCGTGTGACGTGTTCTTTAGCTGTTCTGCCCTGTGACGCCAAAGCTCTACTTTGCCTTTGTTCCATTTACTGCAGAGTCACCGAGTTCATGTGACTTCACGCATTTTCTCTCCACTTTGATACGTAAAAGACACTGCTGCTTTCTTCAGTTGCAGTGGAAACAGTGTGTGGAAACATCCAAGTGTTTTAACAAGCCCCAAAGGACTGCACAAGCTCTGCATTTTTGCTCAGGGATTAGGGTTAATAATTGGGAAGATTCATGTAACTCCTGCCAAAATAATCTCACATACTTGCTAAGAACAGTGGCAGTTGTATAGATTAGTTGTTTTGATTTGAAAATACCATTATTGTTAACACACAGAAATAACACTTTTTCTGAAAAATCTTAGAATGCTTATAATCTTATAAGCACTTTTCTCCCCTCTGAGAGAAACTGGCCGTTTTTGCCAGCATTATATAGTTGAATTGTTGGCAAAGGTAGGAAGGAAAGCTAGGCTTTTTGCTCTTTCTTTTCTCTGTCCTGTTTTCTTTTTCTGTCAACAATTTTGGGACCTCCACATGATGTTTAATTATTTGGCAGTATAGTAGTGAGCCGTAGCACAGGCACAAACTCAGTGGCATCTGCCAAAAATTTAGATTAAAATTTTTTTAAACATAAAAATCTCTACAGATACATTGATTTTTGTGTAATAAAATACCTTGATAGGATATATCCTAATCTTTGTGGTGGAAAGATTATCATTCTTCTTTTTTTATATTATTTTGAGACAGGGCTTGCTAAGTTGCCCAAACTGGCATTGAACTTGTGATCCTCCTGCCTAAGCCTTCCAGCTAGCAGGGATTTCAGATGACTGCCACTATGCCTGGCTCACATATTGAAGGTGTGGTTGATGTTTAATGACAAAGAGAAAATTCTTGAGTTGTTGAGTCTTTGGGACTTATGTCATGGACATAGAGAACAAGCATACTTTTAATCTACTAAAACCATCCTCCTTTATTCTGCCTACTGGTCTTTGACTTGAATTGGAAAGGGGATTTCTTTCCCCCATTAAAATATTGTTAAATAGACATTGGACCAATGGGTATTGGGCCTTCAATTGAATTTTCCTTACATGGACAAAACCAGTTTAGGTGTTAGGTCATAACACAAACAAGACTCTTGGTGTTGAAGATTAACTTCATACCTGCCCTGTCATGGGCCACAAATATTAAACCGATTGTTGTGACTGCTTGTCGTGTAAGCAGCTGCACAGATGTTATTCACTGCAGTGTGGCTTCATCTCTATGTCTGATCTGCTTTATTGAATCTTGTCGGAAGTTAAGGATGAAAGGGTGTAGTGAAGGAGACAACATCAGAGCAGGCGAGACCGTTTGGTCCATTCCTTTTTAATCATGATTTTTGCCTTAGAAATCAAAAGCTTTCTATATCGCATCTGTGTGGAGCAGCCCAGTGTGTTGCTGAGAGGGCATCAGCCATGGTTGCTCACTTCTTGTGTAAAAACCTCCTAGCTTGAATCGTAGCTTTTCATTGGAGTAGAGAATGATGCTGTGATCTTCACAAACGTTTAATAAGATGATGTCCTATTTATGCCATCATTTAATGAGGAAGGTTTTCCATGGTGTACTGCCGCCTGTTTTGGTGACCGGTTGGAGACAAACATAGAGATGATGACAGCTTCTCCAGAGAGCACGCTCTTTGGCTTTGGGCTGGGGCCAACCTAGATTTGAATGCAAACCCAGCTGCAGGGAGCTGTGCCCTGGGACTGGTTGCTTAACCTTGTGGGGCCCTCTAGTGGAGCCCCGGATGCTAAGAAGCGCCTAGTGAACACTAAGTGGTGTATTTGCCTCCCTGCCGGCCCTCTGCAGGGCCCTCCTGCCGTGGCCTGCCCTGTGGCCCCTGTGCAGAGGGCATGGTGTGTGGCTTTCCTGGGTGCCAGTGTGCGTGCCCTCGGCTGAGCTCTAGAATAATGCTGCTTCTTTCGCTCAGGTGCCTGAGATCATCAGCTCCATCCGCCAGGCCGGGAAGATCGCCCGCCAGGAGGAGCTGCGCTGCCCCTCGGAGTTTGATGACACTTTCGCCAAGAAGTTCGAGGTGCTCTTCTGCGGCCGAGTGACCGTGGCTCACAAGAAGGCCCCCCCAGCACTGATCGATGAGTGCATTGAGAAGTTCAACCACGTCAGCGGCAGCCGGCGGCGCGCGGACTGGGACGCACCGGAGCCCGGCTGCAGGCCCATGCGCAAGTCCTTCTCCCAGCCGGGCCTGCGCTCCCTGGCCTTCAGGAAGGAGTTTCAGGACGCCAGCCTTCGAAGTAGCAGTTTCTTCAGTTCTTTTGAGGAAAGCGACATTGAGAACCACCTACTTGGTGGGCACAATATTGTGCAGCCAACAGATATGGAGGAAAATCGAACTATGCTCTTTACGGTAAAATATTGTCCAGCCTTGTGCTCATCTGCAGACCCTCCCCTGCTCAACAGGAAACCTGCTGTGTTGAGTGAAGATGCTTAGTAAATTGCTTTTGGATTCATGTGGGAATCCATATATTTTTATACTTAATAACTTTTTTTAACTGAGGATAAAATCCTTATGTTAGCCATATAAGCCTTTAAAACCACCAGAAGGAAAAACAGAGAATCCATCTCATATGCTTGTATAATTTTTAATCTCACTTCCACTTCTCATGGTTCTAAGTCTATCTTTTCAATGGAAAGAATGGTTAAGATACATAAAAGAGGTCAAAAGAGGGCTTTTTAAAAATGTGTATTTCAACAAAATCCTCTAGGTGGAAATTATTCTCTTATTCTTTTATGAATCTATAAAACTTTCATCCGTTGTTAATCTGAACAATTTGGTTTGTGAATAACTGTATATTTGAAGTTTATACCCAAAGTGAAATATTAGTTTAGCTAGTTGCTTTTCCCCCAGAAGAAAATTGTTAAACCGACAGCCAAATCCCAGAAGAGGGACCGGTGGGGAGCTGCCCCTGGCTGTGGGTGCCTGGATTTCAAGCTGTTGTGGATCCTTTTGGATGGGCATGGCCTCCCTGGGAGTCCCCAGGGTCTGAGCTGATGGGACTCTGAATGCTCCCTGCAGTGAGCTGGTCTCTGCTGATTTGAGGAGCTGGTTTTTCCGTGGTCCCCTTTC
Organism: Aplodontia rufa; assembly: GCA_004027875.1. Classification (NCBI taxonomy): domain Eukaryota; kingdom Metazoa; phylum Chordata; class Mammalia; order Rodentia; family Aplodontiidae; genus Aplodontia; species Aplodontia rufa. Next base: position 8,558 of record PVKS010044824.1, on the reverse strand, counting down.
TGCCTTTTCTTTTGCTTAATATTAACTTTCCATAGTGGGCAAAATTGCCTTAAATGTAATACATTATGTGATGTAAAGGCAATGAATGCTTGGAATTAGCTGGCCACTTGGGTTAATGCTGAGGGGATACGTGCAGGTTTGAAATCCTGGTGGTATGACAGAGTAGATAGGCTGATTTCTCCCATTTTGTCGATATTGTGCTTTAATCTGTGATCTATGTATTTTTTCCCCTTAAAATGGTGGTAAGAAAACTGTTCAGTGCATTTATTTACATGTTCTTACCATGTGGCTGCCGTACATAGGGAACCTTGCAACATGCTGGAAATTAGCAGTGAACAAGGCAGGTGTAGTCTCTGCATGTGTAGAATTTAGATTCCAGCAAGGGAGATGGGCAACCAGTTGCACTGGTAATTACCTGATTACAATTGCAATGAATGCTGTGGAGGAGAAGTGGGGGATCAGACTCAGGGGTGCTTTACCACTGAGCTACATCCCCCTTTTTATTTTTGATTTTGAGATAAGTTCTTGCTAAGTTGCTGGGGCTGGCCATCCTCCTGCCTCAGCCTCTCAAGAAGCTGGGATTACAGGCCAGTATGCCAGTGTACCCAGCAAGGAAGTGTTTTTTGTTTTTGTTTTTGGTTTTTGGGTTTTGTTTTGTTTTGTTTAACAGAGCAAAGGTTTCTGCGTGGCCAACTGGAAGGGTTTTGTGAGTTCAGAAAGCAGCAGGTGAGAAGACCCGAACAACATGGTTGTTCTTGGTCCTCCTTATTGAGAGTATAATTATTCTTAATTCTATCCCAGTTGCCAGCAAGAGCTTAGGGAAGGGACTGTGAGTAACAGTGACAGCATCAGGATGTGGCCACTGACTTCTTGATACTAGGAGAAATTAAATCTGTAGAAACAACACTCACAGGAACAGAGAAACTGAGCATGGAGTCTTGGAGTCCAGGAGGCAGCTGTCCAGAGTCAGGCAGGGGCATCTGAGTGTATCTCAGTAAACAGAAGGGTTGCCAAATAGCACTCCACTATAATAGGTGTTTTACAACATTCCCAAGTCAATATGGGAAGTTCGTGTATGCGAATGTCCCAACTTTAAAAAGTCAAGTCAGTAGTGTGTGAATGCCTAACACATTATATGTACTGTACAAATGCTGAAAGGTAATTAGTAGAAAGTGTTTTAGAAACTTCTGTTTTCTGGAATATTTATGTAGAAATATTCACTTATGTAGAAACGTTCTTATAAAGAGGTGTGGGTTCTCAGGTTTATTGCTAACTTTTGGATATTTGATCCTTCCTCTCAAAGGCAATTGTTGTCTTATGTGGGTGAACACGCTACAGTCATCCTGTGCCACTTGAAATCTGTGGGATAGGTTAGAACCTTTGAAATGATTACCCGCAACTGTGTAGTTAGAGTTCTATGAGAGTATGCCCCTTTTCCTCTTTATTAAGTCATGACATGAGACACTTTGTATGATAAATCCGAATTTGACTTTCATGAGAAGCTTCTTTCTTTTTTTTTCATTTAAGATTGGCCAGTCTGAAGTTTACCTCATCAGTCCTGACACCAAAAAAATAGCACTGGAAAAAAATTTTAAGGAGATATCCTTTTGCTCTCAGGTAAATGGGGACTGGTTCTTGGTTTAATTGCAAGTGAATTTTTAAAAGAATTCCTTTAATATTTGTCATACAACAGAAGTACTAAAGGTATGTTTTCTAAGCACTTAATTTTGCGATCTTTCTTTCTCTTTTAGTATATTAAGGCAAATTATAAATAGAATCTTGAAATTAAAAATTTTGCTCTCAGCAACAACAAACTAGAGAAAATATATCTATTTTCTATCTTTTCAAGTTCTTGTTATTCCCCAGTCAATTTCTAAGGGATGTGGATCTGTGTGTATGTCTTATGTTTACACAAACATACAAATGTTTGCATTTATCCTTTATGAAAGTTCATAAATTTTTGGTATCAATATATCATTATTTCTTCTCCTTTAAAATACAATAGGTAAGGCTTATCTTTGAGGGTGTTTTACCTAGTTGTCTATGAAATCTTTTATATTAATAATTTCCCAAGCATGTTTCATAGAGATTCATTTTGGAGAAATCTTTCAACTATGATGAGCTGTGCCAGTTTTGTCCTAACAAATATGAAAACACTTCCTTAAGTTAGTGTTTGGCTTTTCTTTTAAACTATGATTTTACTTTTCTACAATTAATAAGGTAGAATGAAAACCTCAACATTTGTTGATTTATAATGTGATCTGCTTATTTGTTCAAGTCATTTTTTATCCAAAATATGAAAATAATGTTTTTCCCCCACATTTTTATGGGTGCATTATAGTTGTATATAATAGTGGGATTTGTTGTTAATGTGTTTCATACGTGCACATGATGTAACAATATAATTGGGACATTATATAATCTTCTTTCTTAATAGGTGAAATAAGGAACTGTTTTCAGAAATGCTTTCTACATCATATTCTCCTAAGTAGAAGCCTCTAGCATGTGCTTCATTTGCTACTGGGGAATGTTGATTGAGATGCCAGCATGTATCAGGGATTACTTATTTATTGGCAAATATTCAGTCTGAGTGTGAGATGATCCACTGAATTTTGATCTTGATTTGCTTCTGTTTAAGTTGAAATATTATTGTTTAAATGTATGCTTTTATGCGGTGGTAGTTTAATTATTTTCTGAAGAAGTGCAGCCTGGGTTTCTGTGATCACCTGACTCCAGGCTGACAGCACTCAGCTCTGTGCTGGGGCTTTCGGAAGACCTTGCTCTTACTACTTGTAGGGAATGGCTGATCATTAAAGTTGCTTCTGTTGGCTGATGCTTTCAAAACAAGTTTATATATTAATGTTTATTTAAAAGAGCTTTTAGGAAATTATGGCAGAGCCTTGGCCTTAGGGTCTTATGCTTAAGAGCTTTTCTACTCTGTATATGTGTAACTTTTTACCCTATCTTCAAATCCGTTTACTTCAGTATTTACCTGTTTTTGTTGCTGTTGTTGTTTGTTTACTTTTGTGATACTAGGGATCAAACCCAGAGCTTTCTGCTATTAGGCAAAATTGTCCATTGAACCATACCCCACCCCTAGTATTTACTTGTTATACTATGTTATAACTGTGTTTTAAATCTTCTTTATTTTTAACTTTGTATGTCTGAGATTGCATTTGTGTATTTATATGAATATGCAGTTGTATTTATTAATCTCTGGTCTGCCTTTGATTTTTCAAGCATTTTTTTATGCTTTAATATTTAAGAAAAGTTACAATTTTTCTGTCAACCTTTCTCTACCTCCTCCTTATACTAAAATGAGCACCAAAACTTCTCTAATTGTGAGGCAAACAGTAATAATTTAGTAGAACAAAGTTAATCTTATTTGAGAGATGATTTAGGTATTTTTTTCATTTTAACATTTCTGAACAAATAGTAATTTTATAGTGTTCTTTAAAATTGTGCTGTGTAAATCTTAATTTGTGTTTTTGGCAATGGCGCCTCTGCTGCATACAACTCAGTGTTGGTTTGTCTTCCCCTGACTTTCACAGGGCATTAGACACGTGGACCACTTTGGGTTTATCTGCCGGGAGTCTTCGGGAGGTGGTGGCTTCCATTTCGTCTGTTACGTGTTCCAGTGTACAAATGAAGCTCTGGTGAGAGAGATGAGTACTTCTTACCCACAGGCCTATTGACACGGAATTTCAGCCTCACTGACTTTTCTGTCCTTAGCAAAACTATATAGCCTCATTGATTGATCATTATTTGGTTTTAATTATTTGCTTATTACTAATAACTAGTATACATCTGAGACTTATTTGGGTATGCATTTTAAATTTAAATTATTTTTGAAGAGTATGCTCATTTTCATCTTCTGGTCTAATCTAGCATTTTAAAATGTCATTTTGGGCTTTGAATCAGAGGAATTTGATTTTCAAATTTTTACTTTTTATCTTACCTGCTTTAAGAGTTCTAAGCCCCTGATTAGTATTTCTCAGATGATGATCCCATCGGTCATTACCACTGTTATCTGTCAACCTGTGGGGTGTAGTCCAGAATCATCTTAAACTACCCACTCTCTTTCATACCTTTCCTAACATCTCAGCCTAGCCAATTTTAAACTGACTTTTTGCTGCTATAATTTCTCTTGTCTTCATTAGGTTGACGAAATCATGATGACCCTGAAACAGGCTTTCACAGTGGCTGCAGTGCAGCAGACGGCTAGAGCCCCAGCCCAGCTGTGTGAAGGCTGCCCCTTGCAGGCCCTGCACAAGCTGTGTGAGAGGATAGAGGGTGAGTAGGGGGAACTTGCAGGCGGTAATGCAGTGATGTTAGAGGCCCAGGAAAATCATAGGTGGTAGCATCTGATCCAAGGTTCTGCCCAACAGAGGGTCCTGTTAGAGGGGTTGTAGGTACAGTCTCACCATGCAGTGGGTGTCTTCAGTGTGTCAGGTATTTTGCAGGGTGCTGGGGATATATAAAACCATTTCCCCCTTTTGCTGTCTCCCCATCCAAGATATTCCCAGGGTAGTGGGGGAGTACGGGAAACAGAGATCACCAAACCAGTTGTCTAATGTTTATCAAGGTTGTATGCATGGTCAGTCATACTGGCCACTGCAGGGAGATCTAGTAAGATAAGACCTAAAGAATTTCCACTAGCCTTCTCCATTCATAGGTCATCAGTACCCTCTGCCAGTGCAGTTTTAATGGAGAGCAGAGCCAAAGTCAAATTGCATTTGAGGAGTGGATGGGAAAGCTTAATAGCTGTGGTGACTATATTGACCATGGCTTCTAGAAACTTAGCTTGGGGAGAAACTATAATAAAATGTTAGGATTTGCTGCCGATATTGCTGCAGATGTGCCAGGCACTATGCTAAATGCTTTCTGTAATGTGTGTTGTTATCCATTTAATTCTTCCTGTATTTATGGGAAGGAAAGGGCCCATTTATTTTGTGCACTTTGCAGGTAACTGAATTAGAGATTTAGCAATAAGGAAATGTATAGTGAGCCCAGGATCTATCCCAAGGTGGCAGAGCTCTTGCTTTTACCTGCTACTCTCATCGTTGCAGGATGAGGCCATGCTGGGGGAGGATCCAGGGTGTCAGACAACTATGGGGTTTTTTTTGTTTTGTTTTGTTTTTTTTAAGAATTGGAGAGAAGTTTGAGCCTGGTCAGAATGTAGTAGAGGGGTCCTTCCTGAAGGAGGGTTGGGAATGTGCCTTAGGCATGATGGTACTGGGGGTATGGAGGAAATGAGGAGGGGGCACAGAGAAGGTGAGGTGTAGGTGACCATGGGTGGTTTTGATGCCCCCTGAGGGAATCTAGAAGGTAAAGGGGTTTATGCTTCACTTTTTTGATTTTTCATCTTATTCCATTTATGGAAGAAGCTCCAAAACATTTTTGTGTGGTTTTGGAGTATCTCCTGATTTAAACCACTTGTGTTATTGTAAAGAGCAAAGAAAGATTTCATTTACTGTATATTCAGGGTACTTGTTATAAGCTATAATTGTGTAAAGAAAAACCACATTGATGTTCAGATCTGATTTCCCTTTTTATAATTATGGTAAATTATTTATAACATAAATTTTGCCATTTTAATTTTTTTTTTTTTTTAAAGAGAGAGGGACAGTGAGAGAGACAGAGAAAGAGATAAACAACTTTATTTAGTTTTTCACATGACCTTAGTTGCTCCAACACTCAGTTGTGTACGTGGTGCTGGGGTTTGAACCCGGGTCCTCGTACTTACCAGGCAAGCGTCGAAACCACTGAGCCACCGCTTCAGCCCCCTATTTTAATTTTTTTTAGGCTTGCAGTTAAACAGCATTACATCCATTTACATTAATGGGTAACCAATCACCACTATGCATCTTTAGAACCTTTTTATCTTTGCCAACTGCAGCTCCTTAAATACTAACTGCTCTTTTCTACCTTCCCAGCCTCTGGCAACTCCCACCCTGTTTTCTGTTTCTGGGAATTGGATTATTCTAGGAAACTCATATAAGTGGAATTATATGATATTTGTCTTCTTATTTCTGGTTTATTTCACTTAGCATAATGTCTTCTAAATCATTCATGTTGTGGCTGTGTCAGAATTTCATTCCTTGATAAGGCTAATATCCTATGGCATGTATGTGCCACATTTTATTTATCCATCTGTGGACACTGGGGTTGTTTCCACTTTTTGGCTGTTGTGAATAATGTTACTGTGAGTGTTGGTGTACAAGTATCTATTTGAATTTCTGCTTTCAGTTCTTTTGAACTGACATTGCTGGATCATATAGCAATCTATGCTTAATTTTCTTAGGAAGAGCCATACTGTTCTATAGCAGTTACACCATTTTATATTCTCACTGTCATTGCAGTAGACAATTTCCAGTTTTTTTACATCCTTACCAATTCTTGATATTTCCTGTTTTTCTTTTTTTAATAATTTTAATGAATTGAGATTAATCAAATTTGCTGTGTATAATTTAATATTACAACCCCCCCAACTCTTCCAAGTTAATCCCTTGTTCCAGTGAAGAAATTAAATTCCAGCAAAACTATTTTGTTCTTCATTGTTCCCCTAATGAATTCCATAGCATCTTTTCTTCCTTGATGTCCTCTCCAGTCAGTAGGAGAGGGGTCTCAGAGAAGCAAGGGGCCATCAGAAACAAGATGTTTTTTCGGCTCTGGGATATCTTCTCATGTGACAGGTTCAGCCTCTTTAGCAACAGGTTCATGGGGGCTGAGACGAAAAACAGGACCTCACCCATAAAAACGAAGTCAGTGCCTGAGAAGATCCTTAAACAGGCCACCAAGAAACATCATGGGAAGAGATGTCTCTGAAGAAGGGTCTGAGAAATTCCCAGAGAGAAAGGGGAATGTGACTCAGGACCAGAGGGGTTCTTGGCATGTGTTATGGAAAAGAATTTCAGCACATGTCAGTCAGACAGGCAGGTTTATTTAGGAAAGCAGAGGAACACTCAAGAGAGAATGTGGGCCATCTTCAGAGGGGAGAAACGACCTTTTTTCTTTCTTTTTTGATGATAGTTATCCTATTGGCTGTGAAGTGGTATCTGATTTCTTTTTCTTTCTTTTTGTTTTTTAAAGAAAGGAGAGAGAGAATGAGAGAAAAAGAGTTAACTTTATTCACTTTTTCATCTGGTTTTTGTTTTTTCAACACTTAGTTGTGTATGTGGTGCAGGGGTTCAAACCCAAGTCCTCGTGCGTGCCAGGCAAGTGCTCTACCGCTGAGCCACTGCTCCAGCCCCTGAATTTCTTTTTTAAAATGAGATAGATCAATAGTTGACGTTTTAAAGTCTGGGAAGGTTCATTTATGCATTACAGTGTTCTTTAAAGTGAGTATGATTAATATTTTTGACTGTTTACCAAGTTTGTGCTATTTGCTGACATTAAACAAAGCATTTCTGGGAATGAGCGAAGTTTTGCGTTAACTAGAGCTCCTAACCCAGAGGATCACTAACCCTTTCCTAGTGGCTGTCAAGATAAGGCAAATGATGACGGAAATGTCCCTTAAGAGCTTATTAAGAAGCCAGCAATGACTTTGGCTTGAAAATAAAGCAGATCGTGATCAGCAGAACTGGAATGCTTCCAGAATTCCATTTGATAAATCTTTCTTTGGTCTGGCTTAGATTTAAGAAAATTATAGTTGAAAAGTTTAATCAGGAATGGGATTTTGCTGCTATAGTTTTAGAAATTATCATTTAATCTATCTTTTACATTTTTCTAAAATTCTAACTAAGGCAGAAAACTCTACTAATATAAAAACAAGCCATTAAACAGAGCCCTTAAAAGTCTTGAGAGGTATGTTTTACCTACATGAAAGGAAGCATTTCTAGAAGTAAAAGTGTCACATCTTCAGAGGCATCCTTAGCAGAGGAGGTGTTAAGTATTTTAAGGATAGTTTTGGAGTTTCTTGCTTTTTTGCTGTTGTGTTCCTAATGACATGGTTTTAAAATTTTGTTGTATGTTGCTTTAGGGGAGTAGTTGTAACAGAAAGTTATGGTTTGACGAAGAACTCCATAAAATGTGGAGAGGACCAGTGATATGGCACAAGGACACTTCCAGACTGTTTATGTCGTGAAGTTACGCCCTAGAATCTGTAGACTAGAATAAATATGCTGTAGGGGTCAGTGACGCTGGACATGCTATTCTTTTTTTTTTTTTTTTTTTCTTTTAAAGAAAAGACAAAGAGGGAGAATCAATTTTATTTAGTTATTTTCATGTGGCTTTCGTTGCTCCAAGACTTCATTGTGTATGTGTGTATGTGGTTCTGGGGTTTGAACTCACATACTCGTGCATGGCAGGCAAGCACTGTAACCGCTGAGTCACCGCTCCAGCCCTGGACATGCCATTCTGACATGCACCAGCAACCTGTGAGAGGTGCAGCTTTCCAGAGTGCTGTGCTTGAGCTATATGACTACAACTGCCATGGTGTTTAGGTGGCATTTGCTTAAAGTTCAAAGCAGCATTTTGGTGATTACTAAAATAATTACACTTTTTCTGGGAAATAAAAGATGACTTTTTTTTTTTTTTTTTTTTTTTTTTTTTTTTTT
>PVKS010044823.1:0-14132 GCA_004027875.1 Aplodontia rufa | reverse complement strand
TTTTAATTCATTGTTCCTTTTGGTTATCAGCTCATTGATATATTGTTCTAGATTTTCATCCCGGTCCCTGGCCATAGTCCTCTTACTAGGGCAGTTTGGGATTGATCTGAACCTCTTTGATTTTGATTTCTCATGTCTGAAGAGATTCTTCTTTCTTATTTGACTGGTGAACCCTTTGTGGAAGCAACACAAGACTTGGTGTTTCTTTCTCCTGTCTCCTGCCTTAAGGACTAAGCTGTTGGATTGGAAAATCTATCCAGACCCTTACTTGAAATGGGGTGTCGTCAAGAAAGTTGATTTCAAAAGACTACCCCCTTTACTGTGAACTGTTTGTTACCCTTACAGATTTCCCACACCTCATGTGCTAGTAGCAAATTGTCAATATGTACACCAAAGCTTACAATAAACAGTAGTAAATTAGTTATTTAGAACAGACTATAACAGACTTTTGAATTCAGCCTATGCAACTAGAGTTAGTGATAATCAATATATTTGGTGACACTAGTATTTAACTATCACATATGTCAGACTTCAGGAACAAATAAGTGTTATTCAGATTAAGAATCACAGCAGTAATCATTATGCAGCCTTAATAGTGGGGGTTCAAGAGAGTTAACTAATTGGGAGTCAGTGAGGGAGGGTAATGCTGGTGAAATTTAGAGAGGAGATTATACAGACCAATTATGTACAGTGAGAAAGTGGAAGAGGTAAAGACTTTGCTGAAGAAAGAAAATAAATTGCTAAAAGGAAAAAAATTTGAAAAGAAAAGTTAAAAAAATTACTAAATTTAAAATAAAGGAAAAAAGAAAAAAAGTAGAAAAGAAAATATAGATCCAAAGGGAAGCTGGGATAGATGTGGCCTGATATAGGAAGGGTAAAAGAGTTATTACTAAGATTTTGGTGATCATTTAAGGGGAAAAGTTATCCCAGTGAATTATGCTTGTCAGGCATAATATATTTCAAATACTATATGAATTGATCAGAGTCCTTCTTCTCAAGAATGAGGACAAGGATAGACAGGATGGATAAGAGGGAATAAGAGAGATGATAAATAGGGAAAAAGAGAAAGAAACTTAAAAAAGAATATCAAAACAGGAAGAAATATTATTATTTTTTTTCCTAAAAGAAGAAAGAAAATAAATAAAAATTAAAAAAATAAAATAAATAAATAAAAATAGGATAAAAAAATTCTGGGGATAACCACCCCCAGAATTTAACAGGGCAGGAAAACCAAAAAAGCTGTGTTTTTATATATGGAAGAACCAGTAAACTTTTCCAGTTATCACATTAGTACACATCTAGAACGTGCATGCAACAACACAGCAAAAAAAAAAAAATCTTAATAGTAAAAACTTGGAAGTATATTTCATAAGAGTGTCTCTGGTCCTTTTTCGAGGAGATCTTCACTGTCTGTCTGGGTATGAAAAGCTGGGTCTCTCAGTTGGGGTTTTCAGGGGATCTGGAAGTCAGAAGCCTTATGTTTTCAATGCTCCATCTGCTGGTGGTTGCCGAAACTGACTCCTGTGACATTAGAGCTGGGGCAAGAAGACCAGTGGGCTTAACAGGGAATGTCCTTCTGTCTGTGGTGGGAGTGTTTAGCGCTGATCAATGTTCCCCTTTACTCCACTACCCAAACCCCCTCTGTGAAGAGGGTTCAGGCCTGTCCCAATCCTTCTCCTCCCGATGCAGCCTGTGGTCTCTGGCCGGCTCCAGACGTAGTTTTAAGAGCCTGCTTTGCAGACCTAAGGCCGGCTGGCCCTGGTCGGTCGGGGAGCGTCGAATCCTCAAGGGCTTTAAAGATGGATGCTCGGCTCCCCCACCCTCGCTGCTCCCGCACCTGCTTCCGCAGCACAACTTGCTTCTCTGTGCTTGTCTCAGGCAGCTTCCAGACACTGATCTCGCCACCAGATAGAGAATAAGCATCGAAAGTGACTTTTCAAAAAACGCTTTCTTTAAAGCACTGTGGGTTTTCCACGCCACTGTGTTCACAGACTGTTAGTCTCCACCCCAGTCCCAAGCGGAAGGCCAGCAAGGGAGAGTGGCTGCGTGCTGGCGTCCCAGCCAGGACGGGAGAAAAACAAAATTCCACTGGTTTCTCACAAGTCACTGCTCCTCAAAACCACTGAGCAAATTAGGACTGGGGTTTCAAGATGCTAATCCCCCCAAAGCACCTCAAAATACTGGAGAAGAGCTGAGGATTTCCCATTCAGTCTCGGAGCCACTGGGGAAGCCTTCTCTCTTCAGATCGCCATCTTGGGGACCTCCCCTTTATATTATCTTAATTGAGGATATGTTTCTCCTATGTAAAATGCTTTTAAATAAATCAGTTTATGAAGAGCAGTTAAAACAATGACGTCATTTATTTTGTTTTTTCTCAATGGGATAGAGAGGGTTCAGTTAGCTTGGATAGAGACCGTTTCAGAAGTGTCATGATCTATATTGTTAGTTTTTATTGTCTTTATAGCCATCTTAATGGGGCCCTCTCTCAGTGTAATAGAGAAAGTGGCTGATATTAAAATGACTTGTTTGTGCAAACTCCATCTCAAGCAATTCCTGAGATCAACAGGTGCAGAATCTGTCCTAGAGCATCGCTAATAAACCTACAGACACACTACAGAAAACTGCATGGATGCACACTCACAAATATCCAAATATTTACTTATTAGAGCAAAAATTCATGAACACCCTCATGATATCAGATAACAGTGATATGACAAAGAATAAGAGGCTATCTCATAGCTGACATCACATATTCATTTGCAGAACATTGAGCAATAAGCAGAGGACTGTCCTATAATGGATAATAGAAACTTAAAAGAAAGCTCCAAATGGGCCGATAGGTAGCGACATCAGACAAGGGTTAAATGAAATACTCTTCACAGTTAAAAACAGACTGACAAACTAATAAGAAAGAACAAGAATGCAACATGACCACAAATGAACATATTACTTAAGATCTTGACAAAGTGATCAAAAAAGTCCCCTATTGACTATTAGTTGGATCCTATGTAACACTTGGAAATCCAAATGTAAGCATATATATATAATAGGTATGCTTTATAGAGCATAAATTTATTTGACACTTGTAAACTAATTGTAAGCAGTATATTTATATGGTAATATGTCTATATAAGCTTAAGAATGTTGTACTTGCTGAACTCTGAGCTTACTCTCAAGGTTGGGAAATTAAAACTAGTCATACATATGTAGTCAATAGACATGTGATTGTGCTGTGGATGCACAGGAGGACACATGGTCTCGTGGGGAATATGGCCAGAAGTCTCTCGCCAACCAATATGGACCAGGTGTCCTGTTACACTGTCTCTAGCATATAGTGGCCTGGGGAACACAAGCAAGGGAGTGACAGTTTAAACAGAGGCCAGAGTCTTAACTCAGCAAATAAGGTAAAAGAAAGAAGATAGATGGGTGCTGTAGACAAAGGGGAATGAAGGGAAGGGAGGAGGGATGTCATAGGGAAAGACAGTGGAATGGATCTGACCTAACTTTCCTATGTACATATATGAATATACCACAGTGAATATCACCATCGTAGCCATCCACAAGACACTAATTTAAAAAAGCACTAAGTAAATAGCAGAAAGATCAATTGAGTAAAAGGAAGGGAATGGGGGAGGCGAGAGGAGGGATAGGGAAGTACTGGGGACTAAATTAGAATGAATTACATTCTTTGCTTTAATAATTACATCAAAATCAATCCTATTGTTAGGTATAACTACAAAGAACCAATAAAAAAGTATATGCCATTGGGCTGGAGCAGTGGCTCAGCAGTTATGACGCTTGTCCAGCATGTGCAAGTACACGAATGTAAGTTCAAACCCCAGCACCACGTACAAAACAAAGTCTCAGAGCAATGAAGGCCACATGAAAAACTAAATTTAAAAAATTGTTTCTATCTCTCTCTCTCTCACACTGTCCTTCTCTCTTAAAAAAAAAAAGCATATGTCATAGACAAAAATCTTGAAAGATCTATCTTAAGGATCTCAAAGTTTGAAATCAATTGATCTACACTAAAGAAAGAGAAGACAACTCTAAATTCAGATGCCAACCCCTGAGTGCCATCTGGTTTTTAAAATAATTATGAAATCTCTATGGCTAAATGAGGGATCAGTGGAGAATTTTTAAATACTACGTTTTCCTGAATGGTTTGCCCAATTCTTTTTAAAAATTAAATCTTTAAAACATTAACATGTAATGATAGACCTATGGGTTTTTTTAAAATCTCTATGGGGTCTTGGGTGAGGACAGCTGGACATTAAATGATAGGATGAAAGCGCACTCTGCTCTTTCTCCAGTGGGCATAAGAGTGGATATTTTTAACTCCCTTTATTCCTTCTGTGATTCTTACTCTGCATTGTTGAGTCAAAAAGAACAAAGTATGATACAAATGACAAAAGTCAGTAGACTTCATCATTCGTGGAAAGAAAACTTCCAGTTACAGGAGTCTGTTTAAATGTTTTCTCAGTGGGCAGGATATCCAGTGACATGAGGAATTATGTAAGTGCTTCCTCTTCTTCCCATCTGCCTCTTGGATACATACTCTGGCAGCGCACACATACACACCATGACATATAGGAGCAAGGGTCAACTTTATGCTTCTAAAGTGTAAAATGATGTCTCTTTCATTGTACAAATCCACAACTGGTTGCTGTGTATATTAACCACTGACCTACATTTAAAGATGAGAATTAAGTAAATGTTATGTGATGGTAATGGTTATTGTATTCTCACTTGGAGAGTCCATTAAGAACACCACTGCTCATAAAACTCAAGGAGGGACATCAATTCCAGATGTCAAGTCATAGTTATGAGCTTGTTTATCACAACATGTCTCAGACAGAATTTTTTTTGTCATCATTGAACTTGTCATTTAAGAAGAGATTAACATTACCAAATTAGTTTTCAATAAGGAAAGAAACTTTTATATAAACAATTGTTCCTCTCCATCATTAATTTAATGGAAAGAGTTTAATTATGGTAAGAGAGGAAATTGCAATCACAAACCCTTCTCTTCTGCTCACTCTTCCTGTGTTTAAAAATAAAATTTATCCTTCTAGTAAACGGTCTTTACAAAAATATAAGTTGGATGATAGGATCATTTAGTGACTTCAAATAAATTTACTTATCCTAAGAAAACACTTCCCAAACTTTCCAAAAGTTTAGCTGAGCTACAAGATATATAAGCAGTTCAGATAGGGCTAAGCCAGCATCTTCCCTTCTCATCTAACCTTTTATTAAAAACCACACACTTTATTTCAACATTCTGAGCAGATCCTAGGCAACTTTGTGTATATGAGTCCCAGAGCAGACATAAAAACCAGATGGGAAAGAGATTTACAAGAACCAATCTCAAAAGAATATTTGCCAGCAGAATGTCAACTCAACATTGATTTCAGCCATATATTTTGATTTACAATACAGATGTCTTTTCAGAATTTTCATTCCTCCTTATGTATGAACAAAGTGCAAGGAGGATATAGTCCCAGATGCTCACTTCAAATGTTCTATCCCCAAACAAAAAACAAAAACAAAAAAAAATTTATAACTCATTCTTATCCCCTGGGAAGTTCAGAATTTTTAATAGGCTATAGGCAAATTGTTAAATCAAGCAATTGCCTGTGTGCTTACAAATATTTTCCCAAGAATACAATCTTGGTACATCTCAAGGATCTTAACAAGGCAGAGAGAAATTGAAAGAACTTCTTTGGTCACTCTCATTATACAACAGCAGTATGTTGAAACTTGATGGTGGTAGCACTGGGCACTGGATTGGTACTAAAGATACAAAAATACCTTCATGGTGTTCATAATATCCTTGAAAGAGAGCAAAGAAAAATGAAATACTGTGAAATATAAAAAGAATCATTTGAACACTGAGAAAGAGGCATTTAATTTTACTATACAAAACAACGGAAGATGGAAAAATGGAAGTAAGATACAACTGCTCTAAAATATGTAAATATGATGAAAACTGAAACTCTGAAGATGGTTTGCTTCTCATTTTCATTAGTCATAGTAAATAAAATAAATTCTGAAATAATGAAATATTATAATCATCAGCAAACATTTATTGGAGCACTTATATAATTATTGCTGATGGATAAGAAGCAAATGCTCCAAGGAAAATCTGAAGTATACCTTTCTAGCACACACACAAGGTGCCCCTGAATTTTTTTCAGTGTTGGAAAAATTGCAGTATTTAAATTCAGCATTTTTTCTAGGGAGCTTGATGTTTCTACCATATGTAAGTATAATGAGTACCTTCATCCAAGATTTATTGAGCTCCTACTAATGTGATTGGATTTGTGACATGGGGAAAGGAGAAACGTGGTAAGAAATCAATAATGGTGAAATTGAACATAGTGGATATGAGATATGAATATTCACACACTATCACCGTACACTAATGTATTTTTGTAGGACAGTGTATATAAATTGGTATATGTTGACTTTGATGATAAATCTTCTACAAATATACTCAAATTACACTGATACTATCAATGTGTGATAAATTATAAAGATTTGCTCAAAGTAGAAATCCACAATAGACATTACAAGATGATATTTCACATTTTCCTTCCTTTTCAAATGGAAGAGAATGGAATTCAAAAAATAGCATCAGTTTTTTAAACATGTGGGGTGGTCTACTGTGTGAAATGGTCTACCTCTACTGGGTAAATGTTACTTGGTTAGCCAGCTATCTTTACCAACCAGTTCTTGCACATTCTATGGCATGCAGTGTACATCTAAAGTAATAGTATTAATTCCACATGTGCTACTCACAGATTGTACTGTGAAGCTCAGCCAGTCACTCTGAAAGCATCTGTCTCCGTGCCTCTTAGCCATACTTTTCAACACCATAGTTTTCATGGATTTAGAAGCACTTTTATATTCATTATTTCATTTAATCTTCCAAATAGTCTTTTGAGGTAGGTAAAGTGTTAATTAAGGCACATTTTAAAATGAAGAAATATTTTCAGAATGCCTATATAACTTATTAAAGGTTACACAGCTAGTAATGAATATTTATAATGGTGAACTCTAGACCCCACAAGAATGGTTGAACATGACCTGTATCACTTGTGTTAATTATCTGGCTGGCCTTATTTTATTGCAATTCTTTGAAAATATGCAATCGAAGTAAGATAAAAGGGGTCACTCTGAATTAGCTAGAATATTTGATTAGCCAAAATGCCCTAAAACAATTTTAAATCTCCCAAGTTTTCATTTTAGAAATACAGCCAAATTTGTAAACTTCTTCAAGAAAGCAGAGCAACCCTGGGGTAGAGTTTTTGAGGTGTAGATTTCTAACATTCCCTTGAAAGCAATAATTCATTAAAATGTGCATTTGATGAAAAACTGGGCTGAGACCTTGGAGGCATGTGATTACAGTCAGTTTATGCTCTAAGCTTCCAAGAAGATATTCTGCATGGCCACTGTGATTCAGGAATGACAAGAGGAGCTGTACAAGTTTTGCTTTTTCTCTCCAGCTCAGCTTCCTTGGATTGATAAATGGGCTTAGTTGTGTCGCTCCTGAAGGACATTATTCATTGTTTTGTTGCTTTAATCTCCCACACTAGACAGTGCTCAGCAAGAAGAGCTTCTGGAAGAAAGGTAAACAGGAGAAAATGGTTAAAGTTCAGACTCCAGTGGAGGGAGCTCTTACTCAAGAGCTAAGTTGGCACTACTTTGAGAGCATATTGAATTTCCTGCCTTTAATCATCTGTATTTGAGAAAAATTTAAGTAACACCAACCTTTAAGGCTGTCTATAGGTTTGTGTCTCTTTGTTACAGAGATAAATGTAATTTTTTTTTTTGCTTGAAGGCTTATTTGGTAGTGTCACTGCTTTCAAAAGTGAAATTTGGGAATAATATATTAATTCCACAAGTATTTATTATTGCAACTGAACTGAAGAATTTACTCAATTATCCTGACTGTGAAAGCAAAATTTTGCTCTTTGTGATTATTGCAAAACAAGTGGTATCTTTGTCTACCTGAAGTTTTTAAGATATGTCTAGAAGAATTTTCATGTTAGAAAATATTTCAGTCTGTTTGAACTCAAATATTTCTAAAAGGTTCTAAAAGATCTGCAAAAAATAAATTGCATTATTCTCCAAGGAACTTGATTCCTTTACAGGCAGCATAGCACTTAAAGCACACAGGTGAAAGCTCATCGTAATGAATTCTGCAAGACATGCAGTTCGGTTGTAGTGGATCTGTGTAGTAATGAAGGCATTGATAGAAACAAGTTTCCTAGTCTTTCAGAGGAAAGAACAAAATAGCTGCTCTGTAGCAAACTAACAGGTGCATGGGAAGAGTGCCAAATCAGCTCTGAATCAAACAGGATCAGAATGGAATGTGTCATGGACACAACCTCTCTCTTGTTCCTCTTTTCTCAAGCCTTCCTTTAGGTGAATGCCTTGGATGAGGATGTTTATGATGAGAAGGGGAGGAATGAGAAAATGTCAAGGCTAAATTATTATCTTGAGTCTTTAGTCCATCCTCCCCATAGGAACTTATCAAATATTTCTATAAGTACTTCTCTTGCCAAATTATTATTTAAAAAAAATAGAGAAACAAAAATGGATAGCTTTCTATGGACTATAAGAAGGTGAATATATTCTTAAGGGGAGCATTTAAGGCCATAACCCTCTGACCTGGGTTCATTTGCCTGCCTCTATGACCTGCCTTCTCTCATTCTTCATCTATGTAATCTCTGACCTGAGCACATGAGAGTGGCAAAGGGCCTGCTTGATCATATGCTGTTTTAGTCAGCTTTTTCACTGCTGTGACCAAAGACCTGACAAGAACAACAAAGAGAAGGAAAAATTTATTTGGGGTTCATGTATTCAGAAGTCTCAGTCCATAGACGGATAACTCCACTGCTCTGCGCCCAAGTTTAGGCAAAAAATGTGGCAGAAGGATGTGACAGAGTGAAGCAGAGATAGCATTCTTCTCACCAGGGACAAAACACATCCCCAAAGGCATGGGCCCGGTGACCTAACAGCTCTAACCAACCCTGCCTACCTACAGTCACCACCCAGGTAATCCATTCAATAGATGAACATACTTTCTTACATTCTCACACACCTCTGAGCTTTGGAGGACACCTCATGAATGCTGCCGAGCACCTTCAAATTGGCCCTGCCACAGAGCCTTTTTCTGTTCTAAATCTCACTCATGGTGACTGAGTCAACTTCTACCACTATAGCACCGAAGCTAGATTCTTAGGAGTAGAATGTGTTTAGAGCCAGAAGTGGCCAATTAGGCATTGTGTCCCTTCTTTATGGTAGAAGATGGACACAAGATGCAGCAATTTACTTGAAAGGAGAAGACTCAGCAAACTTTCAAGTGCTGGAACCCTAAAATCTTTATTGAATTGCAAGTCCTTTGGGTTTCAAAGCATTTATCTCCTACCTTCTGGAGGGCACATGTCTTTTCAAGGCCTCTACTGTGCTGACTTCCTCTTGCTCATACTGACTGAACATTGTCATTCCACCATGTAACTGATTAATGTGGTGTTCAGCTGTGTATCCATGTGGTCCCAAGGTTTTTTTGACTAAAAAATAATAGGGGCTGACAAAGTTCTGTCTTGGGGCAAAATGGTAAATGTAATAGGCATATTTGTTCTATCTGAAGGGGAATGGTCTCTGATTCTCCTTAATTGAAGAAGAAAGAAAATATGTTTAGCAAACCAATGGCTTTATATAATGTACTTGAGTCTTATTAAGCTTCTGTATCAATAAAACCACATAATGCACAGCAACTGTGATCAGTGGTACAATTTTGTGACTTGTGGTTGTCTGTGATTATTTTCCAGAATCCTTTTGGTTTCTGCATAAGGCAAATGGGAATTAAATGGAGATAAGCTAAGGACCACCACCACTAAATTCTTTAGATATTTAAGATTAATATCCACAATATCTACCCCATGGATGTGATACTGTTTTTGATTAATGATCTTGGACAAAGCTTAGGGAAATAATTTCAGAAGTTTCCATTTGACCTTCCCAATACCTGAGACAATGGCTATTATGCCACAAGACTAGGAAGCATGTAGGAGATACTCTATAAATCAAGAACATCAATCCCAATTATACATATAGGAGGGGAGGAATGACCATTGGATATATCTACAGACTCAACAGATCCATCATAATCAGAATTGGGCTGGGATCCTTTTATTTCATGCCTTGCTTGTACCCTACTTTAACAAAAGATGATTCAGTCTCTAGGTGTTAATGTCAACACAGACCCTATGTGCAACTAACCTCTAAACATTGGATTGTCAGCCTTTCTCCAGCATATAATTGCTTGAATAAGCAATTGGATATTTTGGAGAAAGACTGGGATGATCTTCATGGTGTGTAATAGGGTTTCTTCTTTGAGAACCCAACCCTCTTGAGTCAGTGGGTCCCAGTCTGGAAACTGGCTTAGGACCCGAAATTGGACAAGGGATTGTGGCTTTATTTGGGTCATATATTTCAGCCTCCTATTTGTCAACTTTTAATTTGTTGTTGGTTGTGTTAGCAGTTCATCTATTTTGCCAAAAGGGATACCATGCTCTATTAATCCTCTCCATAGTTCTCTGTAGGTAAGGTTCCACCAGTTGTCACTCTGAGGGGAATAACGATTTTCCTATGAAAATAATGATTTTCTTGATTGTGTTGTTAAAAACTGTTTCCTGGACTCTATTGCTTTGGGAACCTGGTATCTTCATTGCTATTAATGATCCAAGTTCTATAAACTTCCTCTTTCTCCAGCCCTGGCCAACACTGAACTGAACTCCAAATGATATTGATTGCCTCCCAACAGTACATTTCTGGTGGCCTGGGCTAATTTGTGATTTTAGGGTCCCTTCCATGGAACAAAATCCTATGGTGGTTCTTCTGGCCTTATGTAATATATTCATTTCAGTATGTCTACTTTGCTCAAACTTTTAATTCTTTTCTCTATTGTATTCCACTAAGCAATGTAAGTATTTTAATATAACTGGGACATGGTTTTATTCAGGCTCTAGAATCTACCCTTGCTACAAGTTTGCCTCATCATCTGAGTTCTTTTCCAAGGTGGCAGATCCCCAAAAGAATGCTCTTAAGCCTACAAATGCTTGAATAATTAGTACTAGGTCCAGGCCTCCTTCATCTAGCACCCTTAGCCTCCAGAACATTGTGTTCACCTCAACTCCTGCTGGGCTACAATGTCTGGATCTTGTAGCTCCCTTGGAGTACAATCCTTGTCTTCTCTTATGAGATGCTCTCCATCCTTGATTGAAATATGCAGCAATAAAATCTTTGTTGTAGGAGTCAAGAAAGCAGTGGAGGCAACCTCTGTGGAGAGCTACTTATCTTCTCTTCTGAATTTGGCAGTGGGTGGGGAGGGCTAGCTATTAGGGGAGAAGTTGGCAACTTCTTTAGGTTCAGAAGATCAGATAAAACTCTGGCCCTTGCCCTGACTGTCACACAGGACACCCCCAAAGATGCTATGTCCAAATCCAGCCCTGCAGCTACACAGGACCAGGGCTCTGGCCCATCTCTGGCAGTGATCAGGACACCCCAAGGACTTTGTATCTTGATCCTGCCCCACCAATACACAAGACCAGGACTCCAGACCCTTCCCTAGTAGTTGCACAGGATACCACAAGGACACCATACCAGAACCCTGATCTACCGTCTCCATACCTGCCAAGTCCAGATATATTGGGCTCATCCCCACCACCAAGGATTCAAGGTCACAACGTGGTGCATAGCCTGGTCTGTTCTGACCCACCCTGCATCTTTGGGACACCAGAACCCAGCAATGCACCCCAACTGCTCAGCTTCAACAAATCAGTGGGATGCCCAGCAACCCCACCAGGTTACAAATCCTACTCCTGGAACCTAGATCCAAAAGGTGCAACAAGCTGAGGCTCTAGGGAAAAAGCAGCTTTCTGGAAGAAGTTGTCATCAGAGAGGTGGTATCTAATTCAACTCTTGGACCTACAAAGAAGAAGCACCTGGAGCATTGCCTTGCTTCCACAAAGGGGGCCTCAATTCAAAGATCCATGAGAAGCTTTTCAAAGATGAGGAATCAAACTATAAAAGATGTACCTCAAACCAACAACTACCCTACCAAGGAGCCCATGGACAGGGAGTGGGTTGAAAAACCTAGAAAAAATTATCAATGATCTGATTACATAAAGGAACAATGAACTAAAAGAAAATTAAATGAAGGGACTAAGTCAGAAAACTGAAGAGGTGAAAAACTATTATCAAAGATATAGACATACTGAAAAAGGTAGTAATGGAGCTAAATCTGCAGTCAATCACATCACAGGAACAATAGAAGAATTCAGTAATAGACTAACTTCTAGAGTAAACAGAAATCTTAGCTCTGGAGGAAAGAACTCTGATAATGAGGATAGACTAAGTAAGCTTAAGTGCATGGGTGACAAATAAAACCTCACAGAACATGAACAGAATTTTCAAAATATCTAGGATGAAATCAGAAGAAACAATCTAACAGTAATTGGGATACAGGAGGAAATCAAAATGCATTCTCAATGAAATAGCTAAAAAATTTTTTCCATATCAGAATAAATTCAGAAATGCTCATCCAGGAAGCATACAGGACACCCAATAGGCCTAATCAAACGAGCAGCTCATGGACACACATGATTTTCAAACTGTATAACAGGGAAATCAAGATGCAAAAAAATGCCTATTGTATCAGAGGCAAACCAATAAGGATCATTTCTGACTTATTAACTCAAGCAAGAAGATCCTGGAAGGACATCTTTCAATGTCTGAATGACCAAAATTGCCAGTCAAGAATATGATACCCAGTAAAACTCAGCTTCAAATTCATTGGGAAAATCAAAACATTTCACCATAAGATCAAAATTGTAGCATTCAGGAACAGAAAACCAGCATTACAAAGAATCCTCAAAGATAAACTCCAGATGGGAGAACAAGCAAACATTCCTCAAAATTCACAAACCTGGGAAATTCAATAAAAGTACACACTATCAATAGACAACCAAGATGGCACAGAATTTACTTATAAAACATGATGGCTATGAACCACAACCACATATCTATTCTAACACTGAATGTGAATGGTCTCAATGCACTAATCAAAAACACAGAATAACAGATTGGATCAAAAAACAAAATCCAACAATATGCTACTTACAGGAGAACTACCTTATAGCCAATGACATCCACAGATTGAGGGTAAAAGAATGGGAAAAAATCTACCAAGTGTACAACCCAAGAAAATAAGCTAGTGTTGAAATACTTACATCTGAAAAAGTAGATTTGAAACATAGACTAATCAGAAGAGATAAAAAAAAAGCCACTACATTCTAGTAAAGAGAATAATACCATAGGAAGATATAGCCATATTAAATATATGCTCTCCAAATACCAACACTCCCAATTATATAAGTAAATTACTCCATGACAAAAGCACTTGTGGACCTCAATAAGATAATACTGTGAGACTGACTTTAATACTCCTCCATCACCAGTAGACAGATCTTCAAAGCAAAAAAAAAAAAAAAACAAAAACCCAAAACCACAAAACAATAAAGACATCTCCAGCCTAAAAAATATTATGGCCTTTGAAAGCAAATGAATGGCAATGGAAGATATCATGCAGAGTGAAATTAGCCAAACTCAAGACTCAAGGTTCAAATGCTTTCCCTCATTTGTGGAAGCTAAAGCAAACCAAGGCTTTGATGAAAGGTTGTGAAACACATGTGTTAGAGCCAGCAAAGGCTTAGCAACACATAATCTAGGGGAACCATAGATATGTAGGGGGAGTAGGGTTAGGGGAGATGTGGTGGAGAGGGGAGAGGGAGGGAGGATAGGGAACGATCTAGGGAGACAATCAACAATGTAGCATATTCTTTACCCCCTCCCAAGAGACAAATAATACTTATACAATCATTTAATTCTGGAAGACATTTATATGTGTTGTAGTGGTGAAAAATAGAAGATTCAAGAGACTGGGGTTTAGGTGATTTGGAGGTAACTTTGGTTTAGGATCCACTGCACATCTTATTGTTGCTTCATATACATTTATGATTGTACAACATATGATTGTACAACTATTCCTCAAATAAAACATA